>JANHZU010002784.1:163111-176014 GCA_032468055.1 Acrochordus granulatus | reverse complement strand
ACACATACTAAAGTTGCTAAGGTTGGACACCTCCGGTACAAACAAAGTTATTACCCCAGTCTATAGAGGCTGACAGATTGAATTCCCTCCTCATAAATGTCCTTTTACCATCTAATTTGGCTACTATGCCTTCAAATAGGAGGAAGAAGGAATATTGGGTATGTTTGCCACCTTGGGTAATTCATAAAAACAATAAAGGCAGAATATAAATAAATAAAAATATATCCCATTTAATTCTGTTTACGTCTTTGTCAAAAGTCAGTAATGTTATGGGCACTTTAAATAAATAAATATTTTAAAAAGTTGAGCACCAAAGATCTGAACTTATTTTTCTCAAATTGGCAATTCCTTTGACAAGATTTGGAATGTTCATTCCCTTCTATTAAAAAATAAGAAACAGAAAGTAAACTCCAAACAGGCGTTTGATACTTTTACATTAAGTTTTATGTTTTTTCCCCTCACTTATTTCTTTTACTAGCACACATCAGTAATTTATTAACATAATTATGTACTTCACTGTTGGGTCTCAGAATTGCTGCAAGGGAACCAGTGTGCACAAACACCCTTATTGCTAATAAAGTCCTTCACACATTGCTATTGGTATCAGTACGAAATCAGTTTACATGGTGTCCCAAGGGAGAAGGTCTGTTCTGACTCAGCACATGTCCAGCATTATTATCTCCCCTCAATATTTGTGGTGAAGAACTGATTGGAAAATTAAAATAGTTCCCTCCCAATTTTGGGGACTTGTCCTCAGGAACTAGTTCACTTGTTCTGGTAAAATAATCTTTTTTTTTCCAGAGATGGCAGCAGAGAAAAATAGGGCTGAATTCCTGCCACCGGCAATGATAGAGCCAAAAAAGGAAGAGATAGAGGAAAAGAATTTGCTAAACACTGGTATTTCTGCACAATTTTTGCAAGATGCATACTCAGTCATTCAGGACTAGTTCTGGAACCCTCGGTAGGTTTTGCAATAAATATTCAGGAAGGGAAGATAGATAGGATTGTGGGTGCAAATGCCTTTACAGGGGATGGGGTCACTTTAGATTTTCAAGCCTTGTCTTCAGTTCATGCTTGGGTCAAGTTGAACAAATTTTAAATCAACTCATAGATCTTTCATACTTTTCTTCATAACAGAATTTGGGTCTCAAGCAAACCGTATGATTAATTTATATTCCTCCCATTGCACTTGCTATAAGGAAACAAGAGCTATTTTTAACTCTCTCTTTGGTGAAGTATTGACAATTTATTTATATTATATACAGCTACTCTTGTCAGAGCCATACGATTCAATGTCCTTGAATGAGGCAACATTCGTTATACTATCTGTAAAGCTCAACATTGCTTTGGTCACTTTAATGATGGAGTTATAATTTTATATTGGTATTTTATTTTATTATATTTGAAATGATAACTTTTTATTTGCTTAGTTAACCTGCAGATTTCTGGTCAGTGACCAACATAAAAAACTTCTGATATAATTGCACTTGATGTGTGTGTATGTGTGTGTGTGCGCATATATATATATATATATAAATGCAGTTAATTTCACCAGAATGGAAAGAATTGTAAGTAGGTGAACTATATGTCTTCTGTCCAGATACTAATTCTTGAAAAATAATTTCAAGATTACTGACACACATATACCCTTCTATTTTTTTAAAACTTTAATTAGATTTAGACCAGGCAGCCCTTCTGACTTTGAATAGTTGAATGCCCTGCCCTCTATATAGCAGAGGTATTGAAAGGCATATGCTTTCATGAATTATAGCATACTTCATCAAATATATGGAGTGGCTAAACTGATATAAGATTTAAATTGGATGAATACTAGAAAAATAAGTACAGTACTACAGTACAAAACATTATGAAACAAATTACCACTTCTTGAGCTGCACACATTTTACATAACAGGTAAAAATATCTTGATAGTGATTACATTCACTTACTTCACCCATCTACAAATTAGTTGATCATATTTTAGTCAGTAGATTGTACAAGCCCAACCCAGGTACTTAGTTTATGGCCCAGTTTGTTTAACACACTAATCCTGTGCACCTTTTCTGAAACAAGAAGCACCCCAGCTCATGAATCATACACTGGAAAACACAGATGAAAAAGTAATGATGAAGACATTGGGGACCAACTCATAGATAGATGACAAGGTCTATGGTTATTATGTATGATTATTCATTGCTCAATGTTAAATTGAATTAGTTTAAAATGTCATTTCTATTGCTATGATTATGGAATTATTTCCTGTTGTTATTTATCAGTGTTATAAACCATCAGGAGCCCTAATAACATTTATCAAACATGACACATTTAAAAAAATGCTGCGATTAAATAATTTTAATATTAAATGAATTACTATTCATTTATCCATCAGTATTTCATCTATTAGTACTTCTCTGGAAGAAGGCATGGTTAAGTTAATAATGGGCATCAAATGGGAGCTGTTTTTCTTTAGAAATAGCAGCTGGGTCCCAAATTTTATCAATAAATCTAAGCCTACCATTGGTTTCGAAATGCCTCCATGACAACACTGCATAAGAAAGCAAACTTTTAGCTCATCCTCTCTCCCTTTTATCACTTCATAATCAAAAGGCATCTTTTGTGATTGTGCCACAGTTATTTTCACTTAGCCTTCCTCAATAAGGTCACTTTTCAGATGCGTTGGGTAAGTATGCTGGAAATCTAGGACTTGTAATCTCAACACATCTGAAAAGTGTTGATTTGGGAGAGTGAGCATTATCTTAAGGTATATTGGTTGTGTATTTACTCAAAAATGTAAAAATTTTCATTTTAAAAAAGAGTTAGCTTGTTGTTAAAAAAATTTTTTGTTTTGCTATTAAATCCTTTGCCTGTTTTCTTCATTTTTGTTTTTCAATTATTAATACATTTTATCTTTAGAATCTTACATCTTCCCACAGAAATAAGGATTGACTATTTCTAGAATGAACTATGTTTAGATACAGCTTTAAAATGCTGAGACATTGGCTGGAGGAAGGGAACATCTTTTGGGACAGTTCTAATCCAACCATTCATTTTCTGGCACTTAAGAGATCTTTTTATACAGTAAGTTCATTAAAAGGAAGAACCCTATTCAGGTGGCTAGTCCCTCTTAATTCTAATAGAGCCTTCAAATCAAAATAGTTTGGAACAGCTGAGACGTTTAACTCTCCAACCCGGAGCCTCTCAGCATGCTTAGCTAGTTATTTACATTCAGCTTTTCATCAATGACAAAACCCCATTGACATTGATAGGACAGAGGATCTTTTCATTTCCTTGGGGAGTTTTTAATGAAAAGGAGAAAGGAAGGCTTCATAGCTATTAACAGGGCTCCTGAAATCCATTCAGTGGTCTGTCTGAATGCTGAGTGCTTTCTGCTGTAAAGAAATGGTGCTTCCCAGCCTCTGATATGCAGCCTTCTGATATGCAACCTTCCAAAAGATACCCAACTTTCACATCTTGAGTTTGGTAATAAGTGCTAGATCCATGTCCTGAAAATGTAAATGCTTTAAATGCTTTTCAGATTCAGCAAATAACAGGCAAAAACATCTTCCCCAAACTGACCTTCCAGAGGCATCATAGTTCTACTCAACATGGAGATTGGAGTCCAACGCTTTTGAAGGGGCCCCAATTTAGGGAAAGCTAAAGTCCAATTGAGTCCAATTGCCATAAAATGTGCCACCCACTAAGTCTCTGGAAATAGATATGACTCAAGTCTGAAAGAGTTCTTAGGCATAACAAAATGTCATATTCAGAGCATGAAGCATTTTTTTTTATTCCCTAGAGAAACTGCACTGCCTTGCTGCACAGGAGCAGTACTTTAAAAATCAGGAATTGCAACAAAACAATTGCCTGCAGTGCCCCCAGAACAATCCCGCCCACTCCCAGATAATAAGTTTAATTCAAGCAAATGAAAAAAGGTTAGCACTGATTTATAGCTCAGTTATTTGGACAGCTAAATTCTAATTTATGAATGCGTACATATGAAAATGTAGATGAAAATCTACATTTTCAGATGTTAAGAGTGGGAATATTTATTCTTTTATTAATTTCCCGCCTCTTTTTCTACTTCTCCAGGCAAAAATGTAACCGTAATATCTGTGTGCTCTGATACAACAAATAAAATTTCAGTCAAAATATTGTCTGAATGGTAGAAATTTATATATGAAGTTCAACTCCAACTTCTCTTTCTGCCACAACCTATTTGAGTTAAAGGTGCTTTGGATTTGCCAGATTGTAAAAGCTGGTGTGATGGCAGAGCTATCAAAATGACCCTTTATATAATTCTTAAAGCTGCAATAGCTAGTTTAGACAAACTCTTGTTATTTCTCTTGTGTAGGCCAGTCCAAGTCAACTATCTCTTTTCTTCTTTTCAACCATTACAGACTTCCTTTCTTAAGTCAACTGCCTCTGAATCCAAGTTGGGGTCAATGCTTTGGCATTCCTCTTTAATTGTCCACCTTGCTTTCATGATTTTTTCCTTTTTGTTCTGCATTCTCTCTGTATTCCTCAAATCCTGCTCTGCTCAAAGAATACAGCCACTTATTTGCTAGCTCATATAGTATGCTAAATCATAATACGTTTGGTTTGGTTTTTGCTCAGTGTGTGAATCCAGCTACTCTTCTTTGTAAATCATGCTTTATGTGTATGAACCGAACCAAATGTAATGTATTCAGTAAAACATGGTTAGGTCTATAGTTGCTTAGCATGATGTATGAACTCCGGGTTTTTTTTAAGGTCATTTCATACCTCCTCTCATGAGCCCCCCATATCTTCAAATACATGTCTTCTCTTTTTTTCCATTGCATTAGTTTTCCATGCCTCTGGGTTCTTATCCCATTAGTTTGCTTACTTCTTGGACCTTCTCAGGGGGCTGATCAGCATGATTAAGTGGCCCCAATACAAGAACAGATCACTAATTGTTTCTCTAGGACCAAAAGACAGTGTAATCCATTACCTGTGCTCTGTTCACTGGGAAAGGAACTTCTGCCTGATTTTCCTGCTGCACATCAAAAGAAGTGGACTGCTAAAGTGGTGCTACCCAATTTGCCTGCTATGCTTCATTTTGTAATATGCCAGTACTTGAACAACAACAAAAACTGCAGCAGGAATGGCATTCCCCAAGCCATGGTCAATGACCTCTATAGTTACTTCATCTGGGATTACTAGACTAGTGAAACACTAGGCTTTTTAAAAAGCAAAAACAGAAAAGAGGTGCTCTGATACATTGCTGAAAGACTGGACTTTTTTTAACCAGGTGAAATTGACAAAGTTTTACTAACTCCCCATACTTACATTCATCCTTGTGTTCCTTGAACTCTCTGCAGCATTTGTTCATTCAATTCCTACCAAGAATTGGAAAGTGGAGGCATTGTTTATAGTGATACACTTCCTTTCTTTGTGGTCAGTTCAACTTGATATTGGCTGTGGGGGAAAGGACACTTTAAAGGCCCCTCTTCTGTGGGGTTCCACAGAACTCTACACTGACTCCAACAGCTAAATGTAACTGCTGGGTGAGGTCATCTGCTGGTTTGGGGTTTTCTATAATCAGTATGCTGTTGATACCCAATTTGTGTCTTTTCACTCCAGGCCAACCATCAAAGTTCTGTCCCTGGAGGCTGTGCTGGCCCGGATAGAGAGAAAACAACTCTGGCTCAGTCATATCATAATCATATGACTTTGGCTAGTGGGACTGCCTAGATTCAGAGATTTTCCATCTGTAATCATAGTTGGGGTTGCAGTTCCCCAGTTAGAAGTGGTGTCCAGTTTAGGGGTTCTCTTGGACTCATAGCTCCTGCTTGAGGAGCAGGTGGCAATTATGACCAATAGGACCTTTGCACAACTCCATCTGGTGTGCCAATTGTCCCTTACTAAATTGATTGGTCCTCCAGACATTTATTAATTAGACCTTGCTAATTGTAGTGCATTTTACATGAGGTCACTCTTGAAGATGCTTCAAACTGGTTCAGAATATAACAGCATGAGTAATGATGGACTTGTCTCTGGATCCCCGTGTGACATGTCAAGTTTATGTGCTGCATTGGTTGCCATTGTACTTCTGGATGTGATTCAAGATGATTTATCACCTATAAAACCCTACATGGCATGGGACCTGACTGTTTGAAAGACCACCTGTCTTCCATGGTTTTTGCCATCTGGTATGATCTGGCAAAGTGAGTGCATTCTGGGTCCCCTCAATTAAAAAGTGTCATCTTTCAGGTCTCAGGAAGCATGCCTTCTCTTTAGCAGCACATGCCCTCTAGAAAGAGGTTGCTCCTGGGATCCATTCAGCTGATGTCAATCTGGAAAGTCTTAAAGATTTAGCTATTTACTCAAGCCTTGGGATAGTGTGGATGCGATTCTTCTGTTTGTGATGTTTTATCTTTGCTTTGTTGTTAGATTGCTACATTATTGGTTTGTATTATTTTGAGAGTTTGTTTTGAAACTCTCAGAACAGTATTCTACTGTTTTATGCTGTGTATGAGTCATCCAAAGTTGAGTGAAGTCAGAAAGCATCCAGAAAGAATGCATGCATGCATGCATGCATGCATGAATGACAAAAGGTTTATCAGTGGAAATCATGTGTCCTCAAAGAATTGCCTATGGAAAGTAATTAATGCTTGCTTTCTTGACATGGGTGGGTAGGGTAAATAGGAGAGGAATCCTCCAACCAGGCACTCTAATAAACATGGTCCAGGCAGAACATGAGGTTATCAGTGTGGCAAAGGGGTGGAAAGTAAGGAAATCTAGAATGGAATTTCTGAAACAGGTTTCATTTCCAGTTGCTTATGCAGAGCAGTCAAGCAACTGAAACCTGAAGTGGAAAAAAGCCCAGATGCTGACCCAGAAAAAAAATGTTCCTAACAGCTTTTGCCTCTCTCTCAAAAGTTTTATCATAATCATTTTTCTGTTTTCAACCTGATGTTCATAAACATTCTGTATCACTACCAACTCTACTATGTTTTATCATCACAACATAGAACAATGTAGCTTTGTGTGCATGTAACCAAATGCCTAGACTCAAAACCTCCCACCTCCTAAACATTTTAGAATAATGCTGTTAAGAATGCAAGCAGGATACTTAAAAATTACCTATACTCTTTATGTAAACAATATGCTAATAAGCATAGATAAGTTGCTAAACACAATTCTTAGCCAGGGAACATATCACAGTATTTCTCATTTAAAAAAAATATTTTAAAATCTTGGAATCAGTTACAAGGAGATTAAACTTTGTACACATCTGAGAATTTTCCAATTCTCTATACGAATAAAGATGTATTTATATTAAAACATACACAGATGCTGTTTGAAATCAGAGCATGTGAGCCAAAATAATTTAATGCAAGATTAATGCATTGGTTTCAGAGCAAGCTGCCTCAATTCATATTTTCTACAATTTGTAGAAAACTTGATGAAAATTTTAGATATGTATTGTGCATGAACTTCCTATTAACATAGATTGTGAACACTCAGGAAGTGACTAAAATATTGCTAAGTTTCATTTTTGAAAGAATAATTTGAAATTCTCATAATTTGAGAATAAAAAAGCAGGATATACTTCCATTCTAAAAGAGGAAGAGCCACTCCAACAAATAACAATTTTATAGAACATTTTTTCTTCCAACATTTTTTCAGTCCTTTATGTAAAAGTTTCAGATTAATAACATAAGAGTGTAGCATCTATATTACTTCTTTTTGGCGATCCTGAATTTCTCATTGTTCAGCTTAAATGGATGACTTCAGAATCTAGCATTAGCATCTATGATGGATTTATTTTTATTTTTCAGCAAGATCTCTGCAACCTTATCTTATCACAATGAGTTGTTTAGTTCTTCACATTCTCACCCAATAAATATATCAGTTCATGTCTTCTGTAGGGATGGCAAAATAAAATTATGTTCCCTTCCTTCTCTGCATCAAATGTATCTTTTTAAAGTTTTCTTTTAACTCCTTCATTGTCTAATGACTCAAGCCCACCCTCACTGCCTATTTCCTATTTATGTTTTCTTCTTGGTTTTTTTATGAGGTGTATTCTTTGCAAACCAGATTATCTGCTTGTATTTATTTTTTAAAACATTATGAAGAACTTTCAGATGAAACAAACTCTTTGAAAATAAAATGTAATTTCCTGGAAGATGAATACTTTTAAATATTCCAGTATAAGAGTTTTTAAGCGGAATCTGGTTGATCACCTAAGGGTGCTGTTGCAACAGAGTTTTTGCATATGGAAAACAGGCATAGAAAACAGGCATTAGAAGGCATATTTCTAGATAAATTATTTAAGCCATCTGAATAAAAAATATGTAAAAAAATCACTTTGGTCTTTGAAGTAGCATCTGAAAGAGATTTAGGCAACTTGATAGTTTCCAGATGTCTGGGATTTTTACTTCTATCACTCATATGTCAGAATGGTCAATATCACTGGACTGTGAGAGATGTAGTATCAAATATTTGGAAAACACTAGATGGCCAATCCTTGGGCTGCAGAATAGATTCTCCTCAGGAATATGCAAACTGGTCATTTATAATATTGTTATTTTCAGATCATATAGTAAGGCCAACAAACCTAGACCAAGTTTCATATGAACTGAATGTGCATCCTAGAACTTAACCAGAATCTTTTGCAATTCACTGAGGATGCTACAAATTCATAAGTATTAATACTCTTAAATATTGGAGCAAGACTGAAGAAACTACAATTCTCTCATAATTGTTGAACCAGATACAAGCAGTACAGACAGCCAGGCCAATGTGATGGGCAGGGGGAGCCATATTTCAGCAACACCTGAAAAGTGAGGATGCTACAAATTCATAGCTGACAGGAAGATCCTTTCTTGGCCAAGACAGAGATGACAAAATGTGCTTCTCAGGTGTTGCTGAAATATGGCTCCCCCTGCCCATCACATTGGCCTGGCTGGCTGTACTGCTTGTATCTGGTTCAACAATTATGAGAGAATTGTAGTTTCTCCAGTCTTGCTCCAATACTTAACAGTATTAATACTTATAATTAATACTTAAAAGAGTATTTCCAACTGATAAATCTTCACTTACAATACTTAGAGAATTCAAGATAAGGATTTAGGATGGTCTAAAGATCTTGTAAAAATGATGCAGTATATTATCTAGGGAATATACAATATTAGAAATACATGGTCCAAAATCTGGGAAATACTGTGATGTTCCAAAACTGTCCTTGAAAAGTACCAAAAGATTTCAGATGTCTTGAAGAATGCCTTGCCTTTTTTCTTATTTATTTGATTTATATGCTGCTGAACTCAAAATGACTCTCGGCAGCTTACAATAAAAACAAATAATAAAAACAATTAAAAACTTTTAAAAATAGCCAACTGGACCAAGAGGGGAGGAGCCAAAAGATATACATGGGGAAGGAGGACAATACTAAGCCACCAACCACCTCAACATGATGTGTCCCCAATGGAGTCCCATGCCAGCTGGCAGAGCCAGATCTTAAGGCTCTTCCAGAAGGCTGCAAGGGTGGGTGCAGACCTCACCTCTGGGCACAGGATGTTCCACAGGGCAGGAGCCACAGCAGAAAAGGCTGTTCTTCTTGGCCCCGTCAGCAGAAACTCCTTGGCTGACAGGATCCGGAGGAGGTCTCTTCCACTGGTTCTGGTGGGGTGGGACATCCCCATTTATTTTATTAGATTTATATGCTGCCAAAATCAAACAGCTCTCGGCGGCTTACAATAAAATCGTGTCATTGGGGTGGCACGGTTCCTCAGATAGCCTGGTCCCATGCCATGAAGGGCTTTAAAAGTCAAAACCTACCCCTTGAATTGCACCCAGAAGCAGACTGGCAACCAATGCAGTTCGCAGAATAGAGGTGTTACTATTGCCCAAGTAACACATCTATGGCACCAGCTGCAACCTCCGGATGTTCTTCAAGGGTTGCCCCATGCCACCCTTATGCCATCAAATCTCAAGAGTACTGACTTAATCCCTGTTCATTACTGGAAAGAAGATTCAGAAATCGATCTCCCAAAGGAATGAATGGCATTCTATTTGGTATTTTCTTTCTGGAATTTAATTTTGTTGTAAGAATTATTTCAGGGTGGAGGATTTGTTTGTGCTGTTTTTAGTTGCTAATTTGGGTTGTTTTCAGCCTGGTTGCTTCTGGCAATCTACAAACATAGTAACAGTGAACTGAATGATATTACGTGAGTGTGTTCGTATTGAAGCTGAAATATGTACAAGATTATTGTTGCAATTTTATTTCTAGAAGTCAGTGCTAAATATTTTAATGGACAATAATGCTAGTAAGTGTTAATTAGGAACATCTCCTATCTGAGTAAGCTAAAAGCCTGGCAAAGTTATAATCTAATAAACTTTTGTGGACACTTGTCAACTTTCTTAGGTCATTACTATGAAATACTATGTTAAGAAGAGTAAGTCAATCATACATTTCAATAAATATAGGTCTTTAAGATGAATTACAAAGGCAAATAGATACTTTTGAAGTGTTTTTAGGTAGAATGTACCTGATTTCATGTATCGGTATGATACTGATCTATTTGAAAAACAAGATTGTGTGTGTGATCGCCGATGTAAAATCTTGCTTTTACATTAATACTGAAATCACTGTTGGCATTGTCCATCTCTTCTACTATCTCAAGAAACCTAATTTCAACCAAGCATTATCCATTAACCATAAACTAATTGGCCACTGTTACCAGAGATTTCAGAAGTTTGATACCTATCTGCCTTTCAGGATAGCTCATATTTATTATGGCATATAACATATTCAGTCTGCCTATATCTGAGTCATTTTTTTATTTTTAGGTGATTTATTTCCAGAAAGATAATCAAGGAATCTAGACCATCTTACTCAACCAAATGCCATTGAACTACTATAAGTTGGACAATACTTCTCATAATAACAGCCAGCCAAAACTATCTAAACCAACCAAAACTTGGCTATGATTTCCCATTGTACATTTTGCTAAAATAGTTCATGAAAAAGTGAATATTCCAAATTCTTTTCTTTACTATATTGGCACCTTATAGGTTTGCTGTTGGCAACCTCCTGGAATACCTTTTGTATAATGTCTCTAATGGCCAATAATAGGCACATTGATCACTCTGCTTTTGAAGAGCTTGCCTAAGTTCCGCTGAACTTAAAATAAAGCAAGAGAGAATTCTGAATCTTTCCCCCAAATTTTTATAACATATTTGTAATTAGTAGTAATTAGCTATATAGCCACTTTCCCAGTCTCATTTGCTTAATAATGATAACCATATTTGAATGTATAATTAAGTAACCATAATTTGCTTTTCTTTGATTTTTGCATAACTCAATACAACTTAGCAAGAAAAAAACCTTTCAGATATGAGTTGGATGTTGAAAAAGTAGTTTTTGAAGCACATTGACATTTTCAAACTCTGGTGTTGGAGAAGACTACTGAGCATACCATGGAAAGCCAAGAAAAACAAATGGATCATCAAACAAATCAAATCAGAGTCCTCACTAGAGGCACAAATGACCATTTTTAAGTTTTAAGATACATTATGCAAGATCTAGCTCTCTGGAAAAGACACTAATACTGGGAAAGGTGGAAGGAAAGAGGATTACCACAGCAAGGAGAATAGTCTCAGTTACAGTGGCAATGGGTGTATTATTGGAAGACCTGAAAGACCAGGTTAGGGGCAGATTGTCATGAAGAAAATCTGTGGATATGGTCTCTACAAATTGACACTAACCAGATGGCACATAATCAACTGAAAAAATTAGTGGACAGTAAAATGAAATGTGTTGAATCCTTAGTGAGCTCGCCATCCATGGATCTATTAAAGGAGACTTGAAATTCATCTGCTTTGTTCGTTGTTGTTGTTCAGTTGCCCAGTTGTGTCGAACTCTCTGTGACCCCATGGACCGCAGCGTGCCAAACCTATCCTGCACTGCCTCCCAGAGTCCACCCAAATCCACACCCATTGCATCCATGATGCTATCTATCCATCTCATCCTCTGCTGTCCCCTTCTCCTTTTGCCTTCAATCTTTCCCAGCATCATGGTCTTTTCTAATGAATCTTCTCTTCGCATTAGGTGGCCAAAGTATTTGAGTTTCAACTTCAGTATCTGTCCTTCCAATGAACAATCAGGGTTGATTTCCTTAAGGATTGACTGGTTTGAACTCCCTGTCGTCCAAGGGACTCTCAAGAGTCTTCACCAGCACCAAAATTCAAAGGCATCAATTCTTCGGTGTTCAGCTTTCCTTATCGTACAGCTCTCACAGTCATACGTTACTACTGGGAAAACCAAGGATGCTTTAGACTGGACTTACTATGATCAGCTGTTTGATGGCCTAAATGATATTTTTCAATATTAAGATTCGATATTAAAGTTGATATTCTGTATGGTACTTCCATAATCCAAAGCAGTTGTTTGTCAGCAGCGGACCTCAATAGATAGAACCCACTGTCTATCTTGTTGTGAAAATTATTGCTCCAAGAATTCATGTAGTCTGGTTTCTGTTTCCATATCCCTCCTCATTCCCCACTCCATACTTGTTCACAATCAATGAAAACTTTATTTTAGAGTGATTGCCTTTTGTGACGCTCATCTGATAGTTAATAATCTATTTTATTATACTGTGTATTAGCATTTGAAAAAATGAAAACAATTATGAAATCTGCCATTTCAAAATGCATAGTGTACAAATAATGTACAGTGGTGCCTCACAAGACAAGATTAATCCGTTCCAGAAGAACGCTCTTAGCGTGAAATTCTCGTAAAGCGAAACGCAGTTTCCCATAGTAAACAATGGAAAGTCAGATAATCCATTCCACGCCCCCCAAAATATTCACCAAAAATCATTTTCAATGGAATTTGAGGTAGAAGTGATTGTCCCTAACATCTGAAACAAGTAACCA
>JANHZU010002784.1:102806-114741 GCA_032468055.1 Acrochordus granulatus | reverse complement strand
AGAACCTAATTTGAAGCTGGTTGAAGTCTGATCAAAGCAGCCCTTTCAGCCACACAGACTTTATTTATTTATTAAATTTATATATACTGCCCATGTTACTATTTTGGGATGACCCTAGGTAGCTTGCTATTTGCAGTCTACGTGGGAGTTACAAGCAGTTCTGGAGTTACAACCTATATCTTGTGTCTGGAGCATTCTTTTTACTGTTTATATCAGTTTATATAGTTAATTTGAAAGAATCTTACAAATACTGTGTAATTTTAAAAAATTTCCAGGGCTCAAGCACTTCTGACTGCATGTCAAAAACACTTGACTCAGCCAGTGCCCATTTTGCTGCATCTGCAGTGGTGAGTGCACCTGCTCCCAATCGGAGTGAAGTGACAAAGGAACAGAGTGCCAGCCACAATATCAACGGTGTTGTTCCGCCAACAGGTGTGTTTTTCTTTGTTATATTGTTTTCATGTTAGTTTGTAATGAGCTGTTGCTAATGTTTACTTTTTAGGTAAGATCAGTCTGAAAAAATGTTTGATAAGAGAATAAAATTAGGAAATAAATCCTTTTATACCAAGAGTAAATTTAAAGCTCGTACCCTTGATGGATTTTTTAAAAATTATATCACAATATAGAAGATTTCTATCCTTTTTATTAGTTAATAAAAATAATAAAATTCTTGTTGGATATCTGCACATTCTTATATACATTGAAAGTGCTGTGGTAAATTTTTGAATTTAACAGACGAGTCCCAATGTTTGACATGATCATCTTCATTATTGCTTTACAGCTTGGTCCATCCTGATGTCCTGCACATGCGTTGTGCTATAATTTACCGTTAGCCCAACATATTTATTTTTATTTATTTATTAAATGTATATGCCGCCGAAATCCGAAGACATATAGGATATGTCATATCTAGAAGCCATTAAGATGGGATGGTGATGTTGTATTTATTTAATGTATTTTATTTTCTTTGGAAGCTTATTGAATATATCTGTTTTGTTTTGAACAGCAACATCAAAAACTCTATATTCCACCAATATGGCTCTGTCATCTAGCCCAGGGATCTCAGCTGTACAACTTGTAAGGACAGTTGGTCACACCACCACAAACCATTTAATCCCAGCATTGTGCACAAACAGCTCTCAAACACTTCCTATGAACAATTCTTGTCTCAGCAGTGCAGTGCACCTCAACAATGTCAGTGTTGTTTCTCCAGTCAATGTACATATCAATGCAAGGACTTCAGCACCATCGCCAACCGCCTTAAAACTTGCCACAGTTGCTGCCAGTATGGATAGAGTGCCAAAGGTGACTCCAAGCAGTGCCATCAGCAGCATAGCAAGGTGTGTGCTCTTGGATATGAATGAAATGGGCTTTCATTCTGCTTTTTCTTTGAAGAAAAGTGGATTGTACCAGCAAATCCTAACCCAAGAAAAGTTGAATTACATAATGACTGTATTTAATTTGTGTATCTTGTTGGGAAAAAAATGTGTGTATAATTTTTAATGATTTTGCTAGCCATAAAAGATCTACCCTCATAATTGAAGGCTAATTCAGCCAATGATTTTATATTACACATTTCAAGAAAAATCTGAAGTCCCATAGATTATATATGGCATTTTATTTATATATTGTTTTATCCTTCTAATAAAAATCAAGATTCTCTGATATTTTTTATTTTCATTCTGCATGCTGCACAAGAGACTTTTTCAAAATGCTGTTTGAGATAATTCTGGGAAATATTGCATAAATTGTCATTGTTTTCCCAGTGAAGTTTCAATTTTGTTCTGTTTTAGCATTTCTTAAGTAATAAATCTGAGTTAGCATAATGTCAAATATTAAAAAATAATATATGGAATTAATTCTTAAATCTATTTATTTATCGACCCTTCCCTTTCCTTTTCATTTTCAGAGAGAACCATGAACCTGAAAGATTGGGTTTGAATGGAATAACAGAGACAACAGTTGCAATGGAGGTGACATAACCTAAAGCAGTAGCTCCATGTGTGCTGATGGTGTCATTTATATTCCAGCTGAATGCAAAATAAAACTCTGTGGATCACAGGGGATTAAAATGGACCTAAACGGACTATCATATCGTATATTAAGTCGATATATAATGTACATTTTGTAAAATTGGGAAAATCACTACCTTGTAAAATAGTTTATTTGTATCATCAATATTATTTCTGTTACTTGAATAGTAGATATTCATCATCATGCTTTTGCACTTGAATTTGCAACTGAATGGATTTAAAAATAATTCTTTAAATGGGATCATGAGCATGAAATGGGATCCTGCATCACTTGTTTTAACTATTTATTTTGCCATGTTTACATTTTGTATCTTGTAAAAAATAAATCCAACTTTGTGTCTAAAAAAAGTTAAAGATTCATAGCTAGGAAAAATTCTTGTAATTTTTTTCTAAAGGAAATGTAAAGTTTTCACTTGGTTCATTTTGTTTCACAATTTTAGATGGACTTTTTGGTAAATACTTTAGTGGCATTTCACTGTCAAATATGAAGTTCAAGGCAAAATAGTATTTTCTATTACTGTGCAGGGGAAAGGGATGGATCGATACATGCAAATTTAATGTAGTAACCCACTTTTCCATATATTTTGAATGTATATTTCTATTTATAATACCAATTTATAAAAATAATTACACAGAAAACCTGACTAGTACAAATTATGCATCTAGCACATATTAAACTGTGCAGATATGAAGAAAATTTTCAACTGATTATATTTTATCTGAAGTCTGCATAATTTAACTGGCTTTTAACTGTAACACACCACATAAATGATATTTTACCAGGTATATATTGCATTATATATCATTGCAATAATTATTGGATGTCTAGATATCGAGCCATCCCAGGTAATAGGGGAGGGGGGAGGGTCATGGCAGATTGTCTTTCAATTTTGGAAAGTTTTCCTGTGGCTACAAGGCAAGTAACGGGTTGGAAAAAGTCTGACTGTAAGCGTTGGACACCTTCGTAGTGTAGTGTTTTAGTGACTTTTTTTATACAGTTCTTGTAAATTAGATATGTGTAGTGGTGTTTCAGAATGTTTGTTTATGCACTAGTTCCCTTTGTACATGCTATACAATAACAGATTAAGGTCTCTTTTATAGCTACTACCTCATATAGAGAAAAAAAAGCTATTATGGTATTTAGTAAATATTTGTAAACATTCATCTGCAGGACAAATAGCTGCCCTGGAGAGTGGTGTTACTTGGGGAAATGGAATGGGAAATGTAAAAAAATTCTGGTCCAAAGTTACAAGCCAAACAACAGCTTGTTTAGTTTTCTGTCTTCAGAGTAATCTTTGTCCTGTGGGCTGTCGGTCCAAATTCCCTCTCTTGGGGGAATATCTTAGGTAATAAAGCCGTTTGCAAATAATCATCTCTGGCACGCAGGCTCGATCTTAAGTAAGCTGCCTTGAACTTTATGACCTGCTGTTCTTATCTTTCCACTCCTACAGTTCAGTACAGCTCTGCCTGTGAACTTCAGATCTCCAAATATATCACTTTCCAGATTTTTTAATTGTAAGCAAGCTAGTTCCTTGAAGATAAACACTGTACTAGCGATTGTTCATGGCTCTGGATTTCTCCAGACTGGACAACTCATTTCTTTCTGAAGTAAGACTCCACAAAACGAAGCAGAATCTTATTTGAAAAATTATTGATTAATTAATGTTTCCAAACAAATGCAGTTTCATTAGTAACATATTATAATTCAGCCAAGGAGGTTGGTGGAAGTTTGCAAAGAACAGATAGTCCTCAATCTATGATCACAGCTGGGACTGTACTTCCATTACAAAGCAATGTGGTCCTTAAGTAAGTTATGCCTGATTTTACAACAGTTGTTAAGCAAATCATCACCATCATAAATCAAATCACACAGTTAAGCAATCCAGGTTTTCCCATTTACTTTACTTGTTCAAAGCCCCCTAGGAAGATCACAAATGGCAATCACGTGACCCCAAGATGCTGCAACCATCATAAATACATGCTGGTTTCCAAATACTTGAATTTTGATCACATGACTGCAGAGACACTCATGATTAGAAGTATGAGGAGATTGGTTACAAGTCATTTTTTTCAGAGCTGCCTATTTCAAAAGGTTGTTAAGACAAATAGTTGTAGGACAAGGATTGCCTATATGGATTACTGTAGATAGTAGTATGTCATGTATATAGTAGATTGTATGTCATGACCCAGAAAAAGCCATAGTGGATAAATCAATCAAAATTGGTTAAAGATTATTCAATTTGGTTCAAATTGGATCAAGAATGGTGAGCCATCAAAGCTAAAGAAATAACCTTTGTTCTCCTTGTGTTATCTTCTTTTGAGAGGAGTTGCTGACCCATCCAAAACAAACATAGTTTATACACTCAGAAGTTACCCCCACCTCCATCTCCTCAGTTTTTGTCAGGATCCAAGTTTGGTTTACTGGCTTTCCTCAACCTGTTAAAAATTTCAGAAAGTGCTTTAGCACCTACAGAGCTTTATTTGATTTAGATAACAGAAATAGCACAAGTGACCTGCAAAAAGATCTAATAAATACCATATCTGGGCTACAAAAAATCTGGATGCCCATTAGATGGTAGCCAAACGATACAGAAATTCCTGTTATATTGCAAATATTTTTTGTAATCATCCCAGATATGGCAGACCTCCATATAAATAAATAGGGCTTTGCGGTAAGTCCAAAACTACCCAATGAACTTCATGGCTGAGTGGAGATTCGACCTTTGTACTAGCTGGATATTGTAATCACTCCAATACCTTTAAAGTATCTATACATCTTGCAGATATGAATGAGACTTACTAAACATGATATGGGGAATGGTTGGAATTGCTTATTTATTGCCTCTCCCATCCAAACTAAAGGAAATTGTAGAGTTCAAGGTATGATTTTATTTAAGTTTATGTATCAATGTTTTCAGGGACTCAAGGCCACATATGGTACATGTGTGTGTGTGTGTCTATGTACACATTTCCAATTTTATTGCTATAATGAAATTAATTTTGATTGTGGAATGTGGCCTTGAATCTGATCTTCTCTGTCCAGAGAACAAATTCTTTGTCCAATCCAAAAATCTAGGGCTTGCAAGTAGCTCAGAAGGCTTCTTTGACTGGCAACACTGTACACTAAGTGCCATTTCTTGAAGCAGGGTGGCAATTAAGGCTTCTGAAGTTTCAGTGCAACTACTTCCCAGGTCATCTGTGCATGACACCTCTACTAGGATTACCACCAGAGTGAAATATCATGTCTTTTCGGCTTGGACATACACATATCATGTGAAAAGGTAGGTTTGCCAAATTTTCAGTACTTTGGAGAAAACATCCTCTCATGACACATTATTGGTACTGAAACTTTCTTATATATCCACTACACCACACTGGTGATCAGCAGCTTAGGGGTTTCAGCAATTATAGTCTGCATAACTCCCTCAGTCTTCCCCAACTAGGGTTCCCATGATATCTAGCTATTGTGACTCTAGTCCAATGTGTTTGAAGGTCATCAAAGGGAGGAAATAGCATGGAGATAAAGGGTTATACGAACAGCTTCATTCAACTGCCACTCTGTAAAGTAATTTGTAAATAATTTGTCCATTCAGGGGAAGAAAGGGAGAAATATGATCATATGTGTTTTGGTTCTGTATGCTTAACCTTTAAGGGCACAGTGTTCCTGGACTTAGTTCTCACTCATAATCTCTGTCCCTATAGAAGAACTATCATATGTTTTTTTAAGTCACAGTTGGCAGCAGACAATGGCTTTATTGCGTGCATTTTTTCTCCTTGGGCTGAACTCAGCCTTCCATGCTTTAGCACTCTAATCCTTCACAACAGAAGCTGCAATGGTTGAAAAATGATGAGATGTAAAGAAAGCCCAACGAAGCAGCATGCTTCAGGGAAAAAAGGAGAAAGAGATTAACAGCTCAGTGTCTTCAGGTGACAGCTCTGTAACAAGGCATCTGCACTCCTCACTTGTCTTCTCAGCAAAAGTCAAAAGCAAACAGAAGTGTTTAAGTTGAAGGCAAGAGATGGAAGGGGACAGGCACAGAGGATTTATGGAAGAAAGGCCTCAGTAGAAACCTTTGGAAGCTGGGAGAAGCCTGATTGGCTGAAGTCAAACCAGGGGCTGGGGTTATTATCCTTTGCATAAACAATAAATGGACATTAGCCATCATTGTCCTTATACCATCTCTAGCCCAATAACTGAGGAGAGGCTAAGTTCACAAATGCTACATTCACTAATAGGCTAAGTTCACAAATGCCACAAAGTCATAGTTGTGTTTACCATGGTTTATGCACAGATTGCAATGGTGGGGATCACACATCATTTTAAACCAAGATCCATTTACCTGGGAAATCGAATTAAAACTTTTTAAGCCAAGTAAAAAAACAACCATAAATATGTGAATATGTTGGCAGTCAGAACAAATCTATCAAAGGAAGTAAGCTTTAAACAGCAGAAGTACTACACAAATCATGTGATTTCTCAAACTCCTGCCAACACAGCAAACTCAGTACTCTTTGCCTTTTGTAAATCCAGGCACACCTAGCTCTGTGGGCTAACTCTGAGGTGCAGTAGAGACTATACTTCTATTTTATTGAGAAACATTTAAGAAGTAACATTAACTTTCACAGTTTCTCAACAAATTGATAAGCTGCTTTTATGAGGCATAAATGGGACTACAACACAATGGATTTTAAAATTCAGAAGAAGCACGAGAAAACAATGCAAATTTTCCAAATGCTTACATTACAATAAATCAGTCTTAAAAATGTTCCAATGGCCAGCAAAGAAGCTGGCTCTTACTATACTGTGCTTTATATGGAAATGTGTTCATTTGCCTTAAAAATCATTGTTTTATCATTTATTTGAAACATTTATTTCATGTCTCATTTTATGATTTTAAAAAATATTTTTATCCCACCTTTTTTATATGTAACTCAAGGTGGCAACCATATATTCCTTCCTCCTCCTATTTTCCCCACAATAACAACTCTACGAGGTAGGTTGGGCTGAGAGAAAGTGGCTTTCATGCCTGAGTTGGTTTTATATATTCAGTGGCTACTGATAAAATATACAAAATATTCAATTAGATTTTTTCCTTGTTAGTTTATATTTTAGTTTGTATTTTATTTTTTAAGTTTTCTCTTTTAAAAGATTAAATATTGTTTTGTTACAATTAATTAAAAATAAAGATACCATACAATCAATCAATCACCCTGGGAATGTATTGCAAGCATGGCAGAAGCATTAGGGCTGAGCAAAGCATTTGAATAAAAGACTTTACAACATTCAACAGTGCAATCAAAGAACCTCTTTTTGTATTGTTTAGAAATCTGCAACTTTGGCACATCTGCATTGGACATTACTCCAGGCTCTTCATATGCCAGCATATGCATACCACAACAGAAAGAAAGGGCTATGAGATCTGTTTTTCAGATGCTTTGCATGGCTGTAAGATTATATTAATAAATCCTTTGGGCACAGTGGGAGTTTTATACAATTTTGGAACCAACTTTTTATTTCTATCTGTAAGCATTTTATATGATGAAGTACAGTGTTTCTTATATTTGTTATCTTTTAAGATGTATGAATTTCAGCTTCCAGAATTCCCAAAGAACTTGTTGCATATTATTCCAGTGTTTTTAAATGATACATTATATTATTTTTTTATCTTTATAATTTTTTCTGTTTGTAAATTTTAAAATGGAATTCCATTATATGTTATATATATTCCATTTTAAAATGGAATTCCATTATATATATTATAATATATACTATTATAATAATTGCAATTTATTATAAAATAATAATATTTTATAATAAAATATTATAATTTTATTTCCAGTGAGGCACTATTTTGGCATGGTTGTGGGGCTTGTGCACTCTGAGGAACATGAGAGCTTTGCCAGAGATTCAACCGTACTGGGCAGATCTCATCAGAGGAGCCAGACAAAGAATGTCCCGTAAAAAATACAGTGAGGCATAATTTATGGAAACCCATACTCGCTCGGTCATTGTCCAGGTCAACAAGGACCATGCTAGATGTCGGAGTTTCTGTACAACTGGTGAAAAATCAGCTACAGGATTCCACTGGAGAAGGAAATGGCAATTCACTCCAATATCCTTGCCAAGAAAACCACATGGACAGTAACAAAAGGCTAAAACATATGACATCAGAAGATGAGCCCCTCAAGTCAGAAGGTGTCCAGTGTGCAACTGAGGAAGAATGGAGGGCAGTTACAAGTAGCTCCAGAAAGAGTGACGTGGCTTGGCTTAAGCTGAAAGGATGCTCAGCTGTGGATGTGTCTGGAGGTGAAAGGAAAATCTAATGCTGTAAAGAACAATATTGCATAGAAACCTGGAAAGTAAGATCTATGAATCATGGTAAGCTGGATGTGGTCAAACATGAGATAGCAAGATTGAACTTTGACATCTTGGGAATCAGTGAACTAAAATGGATAGGAATGCAAATTTAATTCAGATGACCACTATATGTACTACTGTGGACAAGAATCCTATAGAAAAAAATGGAGTAGCCATCATAGTCAATAAAAGAGTGAGAAAAGTAGTACTGAGATACAATATCAAAAATTACAGAATGACTGGGGTATAATTTCAAAAATGATAGAATGATCTTGATTTGAATCCAAGGCAAACCATTCATTATCACGGTAACCTAAGTCTATGCCTGAAAAGGCTGAAGTTGAAGTCTATGAAGACCTACAACACCTTCTAGAGCTCACACCAAAAAAAAGATGTCTTTTTCATCATAGGGGATTAGAATGCTAAAGTAGGAAGTTAAAACATAGCCAGCATAACAAGCACATTTGGCCTTGGAGTACAAAATGAAGCAGGGCAAAGACTAATAGAACTTTGTCAAGAGAATATACTAGTTATAACAAGTACACTTTTCCAACAACCCAAGAAGTGACTCTACACATGGACCATCACCAGATGGTCAACACAGAAATCAGATTGATTATATTCTTTGTAGCTAAGATGGAGAAGTCTACAGTCAGTAAAAACAAGACCTGGAGCTGACTGTGGCTCAGATCATTAGCTTCTTATTGCAAAATTTAGGCTGAAATTGAAGAAAGTAGGGAAAACCACTATGTCATTCAGATATGATCTCAATGATATCCCTTAGGAATATACAATAGAAATAAGAATAGATTTAAGGGATTAGATGTGGTAGATAGAGAATCTGAAGAACTATGGACAGAAGTGTGCAACTTTCCACAAGGCTAGCTACTAAAACCATTCCAAAGAAAAATAAATACAAGAAAGCAAAGTGGCTGTCTGATGAGGCTTTACAAATAGCTGAGGAAAGAAGGAAAGTGAAAGGCAAGAAAGGAAGGGGAAGATATACCCAACTATTCAGTGGAAAGAAATACCCAACTATGCAGTAGGAAAGCGAAAGGCAAGAGAGGAAGGGAAAGATATACCCAAATATTCTGATTTCCAGAGAATAGCAAAGAGAGATAAGAAGGCCTTCTTAAATGAACAGTGCCAAGAAATAGAAGAAACAATAGAGTGGGGAAGACTAGAGATCTCTTCAAGAAAATTGGACATATCAAGGGAAAGTTTCGTGCAAAAATGGGTACAATAAAGGACAAAAATCCTAGGGACCTAACAGAAGCAGAAGAGATTAAACAGAGGTGGCAAGAATACACAAAAGACCTATACAAAAAAGATCTAAATGTCTTTAATAACCATGATGGGGTGATTGCTGACCTAGACTAGACATGAAGAGAGGCCTCATTGGAAAAGAGCATGATGCTACAAAAGATTGAAGGCAAAAGGAGAAGATGAGATGGTTAGATAGCATCATAGATGTGATGGGAGTGGATTTGTGTGGCCTCCGGGAGGCAATGCAGGACAGGGAGGCCTGGCGTACTGCAGTCCTTGGAGCTGCAAAGAGTCAGACATGATTGAGTGACTGAATAATAATGACCAAGTGATAAATATGAAATTTGTGGATGAAGGGACTTAAATTTACTTTATGTTATAATTTAAAAGAAAATTTGTATAAGATGATACCTAGGAGGTAATCTAACTTCAGAGAAACTGGCCAGGATGTATAAAGGACTGCCTAATCTTTGCTGGAAGTATAAAGAGCAAGCAGGGTCTTTTTATCACTTATGGTGGACTTGTAAAAAAGCAAGGTAGTTCTGGGTTGAAATTTGAAATATAATATAGACGATTTTGAAACTTAAATTACAATTTAGACCTGAAATTTTTCTATTGGGATGTATTAATGAGAAAGTGGAGAAAGTACATGGTATATATATTGCTATATATGTTAACTGCAGTTTGACTTCTTTATGCTCAATGCTGGAAAGAGCCAGTGATACCTATAAAGGAAGAATGGCTTTTAATGATGTTTGAGTTAGCAACGATGCCCAAGCTCATAGCCCTTATTAGAGACAGGATATTGAAGAAATTTATGTATCACTGAAAGCCCTTTGTGAACTGTTTGCGTGTATCACAAAAAAAACGGACTTTGACTTATGCATTTGATGACATTTAAGGATTATATTTTAGGGATGGATTATGAAATTATAACTTTGTTATAATCTATGAGTTAACCATGAATTTGTTATACATCCCCCGCAAGAGAGGTGTCAGAAGTCATCCTTTTTGTAATTTTTTTCTTTTTCTTTCTTACCCTTGTTTGTTTTGTTTAAATGTTATTTGTGTGTACTTTTTATTTGTGGTTGTTTATATTTTAATAAAAATTTAAAATATAAGAAAATGAAATGGATGTTGAAAATATTGAACCTGTTTTCACCCATCCTATGTCGGGGACACTTCTCTACTTTATTCCAGCAGGTTTGCATCAACTGTGAATCCTGTAAAATCAATGCAAAGCACCTCCATTGTGTTCTTGAGGTTGTGATTGTCCTCTAGTCCCAATGTAGCAAAATAGATATCTCTTATGAGTGGGAGGATGATTAGAGAGGACCTCTTGCATGCAGTCCCCTTGGTAATTGATTGGCTGTTCGTGAAGCCTTGTCGCAATGGGCAGGTGCTTATTTTCTTATTTTCCACTGTGAGCAGAGAGAACTGGGATCTGCCTGAGACAATAACTCATTCCTTCCAGGATATTAGTGAAACACATTGTAATGGAAGAATGCCCAGGGAGGCAATTTAGAGGCTGCACTGAATTCAAAATAACCTTTCAAGACTGAGATCTTTGATAACCAGAACTGTAACTACAAATGGAAAAAAAGCACAGGATATGGTGGGAGTCACTGAAATGTTCCAGCATGTTCTTTGACAGATGCACAGACCTGTCATGGGCCCAGAATGCTGTCAAATACTAAAAGCAAAGCAGCAAACTAGGATGCACTCTTGTATGTACAGGTTACCTCTACTTACAAACACCGGAGCACTTCTTTGGCCAAGCAGCACATTATGATAATATATAACATGCAGCTGTCATTTTGATTCTGTTGATGACCGTGCAATCAGGCCAGGCTCCAAAATAAAAACAAACAGAATTATTAAGTATAAAATCATGAAAATAAAAAAAGGAATTTAAAAAAGGGTAAACAGAATAAAAACAAACCCCGTATAAATCTTGGAAATATGTATTCATACAATTTAAAATCCTTCAAAATTCTGTGCAGAAAAATATTTGTACAGATGATAAGTTTGCTGGGATATTCATTTTTCATTGAATGGGAGGGATTGCCCATATTTTTGAATTCCATTGATCCAAAAAACGATGTACTGTATGTGGGTTTTCTAGTCTTTTGCAACAATTAATTTGATTGTTATCAAGAGAAATTGCATTAATTTATGGGGATGAACCAATTGAAAACAGGATTAATTTTCGAAGGCTATTAAATGATCTTCCCAATTTCTTCAAAAATATTTCACCAAAATGTTGCTGACTGAGATG
>JANHZU010002784.1:40563-56599 GCA_032468055.1 Acrochordus granulatus | reverse complement strand
GCAAATAGAAGGGGAAGAAATGGAAGCAGTGGCAGATTTCACCTTCTTAGGCTCCAAGATCACTGCAGATGGTGACTACAGCCATGAAATTAAAAGACGCTTGCTCCTTGGGAGGAAAGCTATGGGAAACCTAGGTAGCATAATCAAAAGCAGAGACATCACTGCTGAAAAGGTCCATATAGTCAAGGCTTTGGTTTTCCCAGTAGTAACGTATGGCTGTGAGAGTCAGACAGTCAAGAAGGCTGAGTGCTGAAGAATTGATGCCTTCAAATTGTGGTGCTGGAGAAAACTCTTGAGAGTCCTTGGACTGTAAGGAGATGAAACCAGTCAATTCTAAAGGAAATCAACCCTGATTGCTCACTGGAGGGACAAATACTGAAGCTGAACCTCAAATACTTTGGTCACCTAATGCAAAAAGAGGACTCACTGGAGAAGCCTATGATGCTGGGAAGATTGAAGGTAAAAAGAGAAGGGGATGGTGGAGGATGAGATGGTTAAATAGCATCATTGACACAGTGGGCATGGATTTGATCAGACTCTGGGAGGTAGTGGAGGACAGGGAGGCCTGGCGTGCTTTGGTCCATGGGGTCATGAAGAATTGCACACAACATAGCAACTGAACAACCACCACCACCAGAGGCCATTGTAGCAGAAAAATGGAGGTACTGTCTTGGGAATAATTTTTCAGGGGATATGGGTAACTTTGATGAAAAACTGTTTGGAAGACATTTTTAGACTTTAAGATGCAGTCCCAATCTTTGAAAATGTAAGACTTTCTAAGAAGGCTTAATGTTATATTTGATTATGTTTATTTAAATGTATTTGAGTTTTGAATATCTGTTCTCAAAGCTGAAGAGCTCTCGGTTTCAGATTTTTCCTGCTATATGCAGTACAGTACAAATCAAGAATAGGACAGTCACTATAGCCCTTGTTTCCCAAGCACTCTATAGATTAAAAGGTAATTTCTTTTGCAACAGCAACTTCTGAGACCAATCTTTGATTGGAAAAGCATTGTGGGTCTAGCCCTTTCAGCATCAGGAGAAAGCAGAGCTGTGCTGCTTAGGGGTGGAGCAGGGCTTCAAATTCTTAGTCCACACACCTGTAGAAAACAGATCCACAAGCCTATTTGAAATGATGAGTTAAGCTTCTGTTTGGAAGGTCCTATGTCAGATTGCTTAGACTTGGTTGTTGTTCTTCCGATATAGTATTAATGTATAGACACTTATCGGTTCACCTCATCAATTCCTCACTGCTAATGGCTCGTTGGGAATGCAAAGGTAGGAAGTAGAGGAGAAAGAGAAAGTACAAAAGAACACAAGAACATTGTGAAAATACAGTTGTCCATGCCAGGGCTTTGTTTTAGTCAGTTCGCTAAACATCCCAAAGTACAGAGTTGAACAATTTTTCATGGCCTATAGCTTGTTCCTTGAGCAATATATTAGCACAGCTTCATTTCATTTGAAGCAGTTTAAAGCAAATCTTTAAAAGCTGCAATTTCTAGTGATAACCTAAGTTTCATCACAGGTTTCTTAGTCTCATACTGTATTTCTCAATAGGAGCTACCTAAAAGAAGTCAAAAGTGAATTATTGCTGAAGTGTGTCATTTTCCCACAAAATTCTCAGGTGCAGATCTCCTGCCAGAAGTGGAGGGAGGAAATGTTTGCATTGGATAGGTCTTGCTAAATTGTGCCCTTAGAGCTCCAGTCTGCCCATTTTTGCTGGGCTGAAAATGTCTGCCACTCCAAAACAAATCATATTGGGTCTTTGGTTTCTATCAACTCTCACCTCTTGTCCTCTTTTGTCCCTCCCAGACCCAGTTGTGAAGGAGCAATCCCAGCCTGGTTCTGACAGCCCAGTGCTCTCCAGTAGCCTCACAGCAACACGATGAAATTTGGGGAACAACGGGTAATTCCAGAGGTTTACAATTACAAACACACCCTTCTGTCACCTAGGGAAGGGATGAACCCAGCCCCTCTCTTCTCAGCAGAAGCCTCATTTTGAAGGGGGTTAAGGCTTAGCTGCCCTCTCTCTTCAGCACTTGTGGCTATCCCAACCTTCTTTGTGTGTTACCAAAGCCCTGATCCCAATGGCTGTGAAAGGTTTACATGGATCCAAGGGTGTCCAAAGGTCTGCATGGCTGACTCTAGGATGATTCTGCAGTTTCCTACTCTGCCTTTCCTAATCTCCTATTGGGTAACCTTGATTTCCCCTCTCTTGTTCACTAAAATATAGTCTGTCTGCATAGAAGCAGGCTCTTGTTGGCTCATTAGCAAATGCATACTTGTACATGAGGCCACTCTTCCTGTGATTTAGGCCCTTCACTGTTCCCCCCCTTTTAAATAAGGAGTCTTGGTAATGAATTGAGTCAGTCAAGTTAATCTGCTTCAAGATCCATTCAAAACAGGCAGCCATTGAGGGGAACCCAGTTACTTTTTTCCCTTGTAGGGAACTGCCAGCCCAAGCTTGAAGAAAAAAATGTTCTTTGAGATGGAACAAGAACTTTTTTCTAGTGAGGCATGTTCTTATTGCTAAAAAGGCCAATGGGCCATTCCCATCAATGTCACATTTAGAATTGCGTTGAATTATAGCAGGCTTGAATATGTGAAGAAGCAGAGAGAGGAAGGGTTTTTGCAAAGAAAACTGAGGAATTCTGGAAGCAGAAACCATGGGTTGCTCAGAATTGGTCTGCAACAAATCTGCCCTGTAGCATTTGTACATGCTCAGCCCTGTACTGGAGCCCTTGGGGTCCAGTCTTCTCCTTGGGGAATGGGTGTGTGAAATGCTCCTTTTGGTTTCTCCCCGCCCCCATTGGTCTCTTTTGAGTCCTTTAGTTCAGCCCCATCTTTGGGGAGATTATATTGTGTGATTCTGGTGACTTCATAAACCTAAATTCACACATTTTTTGTCATCAAGCCTAAATGCAGATTTTTTTTTCTTTATTGCATTGTCAGATATTTAATTTTAAATGATGCAGTTAGACTGTTTCTATTTGAAGCATCTGTTTACATTCCATATCCCAGTAATGATATGTTGGCATTGACATCAGGTCAGATCCATTTGTACGATTCACTGGAACCAATAAATCTCTATGTATAAACTTGTTTTTCTTCATCTGGTTTCTGAGACTTCTCTGAAGGGAAAGAGCTATTCAGGGCTGAGATTTTGCCTGGGGATTAAATTGTTAACCTCAATTTAAAAGCTAAAACATTTACCTGGAGATTGGCAGTCCAAATCAATAGCTTTCCTAGACAGTACACTCTGGTTCCCACATTGAGGTTGTATGTGAAGTTTCTAATGGTATGTAAGTAAGGAAGAGTGTTAAAAGTTAAGGAAAAGCGTTCCTCAAGCTTACACAATAGTCTGAGCTGTGGCTGGTTTTCTCTTGCTGTTGTGATCTGCAATTTTTTCAAAACTCATGATTTACATTGATTCCTTATAAGTTATGTATACATTTATAAGTTCTTTATTTTTCTCTTCCTGAGAAGAACGAGAATGAAAATATTATCTTCTAAAGCTCAGGCTGGTTGAAGTAACCCTGTATTTGTGTAGTCAAGTATGTCATAATCTAGAATGCTAGAATGCTGGGCTACTTTCCAGATATGTGCATTCTTAGAACATTCAGGAAACAAAGTTTAAATTTTGGCCTTTTCACCAGCTTCTTGCTCCCAAGGCTTAGAAAAAGCTTAAGGTGGGAGTTGTTGGGGATAAATTTTGAATCAGATCTGTGACATTTTCAGTGTATCGCAGTTAACGACTGTTCCTCAAGATGAGCAAAAAATTTTAATAAAATTTAATTTGGTTAACGAGTGAAAACTTGCAAGATGAGCTTTGCACAGTGAGCTTGTGTGGGAAATCTCACAACTGAACCAATGGTTCTTCTCTCTCGCTGCGTAAAAAGCGTAAATTAAGTGAAAGTCATTCAAGAGAAAGAACTCTCGAGATTCAGATTCCAGATTCTCTTTCCAGGCAGTAACCCTCCCCCTCCTTTCCTCCCTCGCATCTCCCACACCAGCCAGGACTCTTCTCAAAGTGTACAAAGATTGACCCTCGGTCTTCCCTGTCACTCACACACACACAACCCTCCTCGCATGGCACCATCCAGCCTGTCCCCCTCCTGCCCATCTCTTCTCCCCCTCTCATAGCACAGAGGCAGGTTATGATAAGAAACATTTCCAAACCACCCAGGAAAGACCCCCAGAAATACATAACCGAGGGAAAAGGAAAAAGGCCCTTTTGCCTTTGAGTGGCAGTGGCAGCGGCAGCGGATCCTCCTAATACAAGAGGGGCCGGCAGATCCATAGTGACAAGATTATCTGTAAAGCAGCCACTCTTCCCAGGAAAGGCCAGATGAACTTCCCTAGAACTGTACAGAATCAAGAGAGGACAAAACTCAAGGCTCTGTGGAAATCCACTTCCATAAACCGAGGGACCATCAAGAACCATCACTCAAATTAGACTACTGTCATTATTCTCTGCCCGGCTTGGATCGGGCCTTTGAGTACCCCTGCCTCAAAATCTTCTAGCAAAAATTAAAGTGCTGTTTATATTTGTTTTATTTTTACTTTATATTGTGTATTAATCATGGTTTCAGATATTAGGGACCATTTCTACACAAAATTCCATTGAAAATTATTTTTTATTAATATTTTGGGGGCGTGGAACAGATCATCCAACTTTACATTGTTTCCTATGGAAAATTTTCTTTGGTATAAGAGCATTTTGGATTAAGAGCATTCTTCTGGAACGAATGATGCTTGCAATCCAAGGTTCCACTGTATAAGCAACATTTTTGGAGCTAGTTCAGTCTGTATTTTATTACTGAAAGGAAGTAATTACATTTCACTTCTGAACATATGATCAAAATTTAGGAATTTAATGCATTTTACCTTTCAATGAGCTGTTAGATAATCCTGGAATGAGATATTGGGCTTTATTTATTTATTTGCATCCTGCCTATATTATTTTAAATAAATTTGATAGAATTAGCATTGTACCATGAAGGTAAGATTTTTTTTGGTTGGCATAACTTTCAGTTAATCAGATGTTATATTCAATAGTAATATGAAAAGGACAATTATAACAAAAAATAACTAAAAATACTCTTTATTTACTAGCAGTTATTTGGATTACCCCACTTTTTATTACTATGCTAGAAAAAATTATGCTCTTATCAATAAGATTAGTCAAAATATTATTTATATTAGCCATTTATTTGAAAAAATTATTCTACTTGTACTTTAAGGCAGAGAACAACATTCAGCAGTATTGTTTTTAAAGTTATCCCCGCACTAATGAATAACTGCATCAAATGTCAAACTTAATTTTTAGATAATTCAGTAGTAAATTTACATGCTAAGGTTCTATGTGCAAAACGTTTTTTCCAGAAACAGCCAGTTTCTTCCAAAATACTGGTACATGTTTGTGATTGTTAAATGCCTCATCCAAAAACATGACAGATTACTTCTGGATGGCATGATTATCATCAGTGAGTGGGTTGGTGATGTCCATTTTTCTGAGAAGGAAAGGAATTTGGGAAACAAAGTTAATTCTCTGATAAAGAGTTATAGAAACATACAGTTTTGGCTAATTTATTGGCTTGGTGCTGACATTTCAGGTTTCATTTGAAACAATGCATTTGGTGGCCTATTTCTATCACACATTATCTATGTACTAGCTCTCTGTAGTATTAGCTCTCTGTTTAGATGGGACTTCCTTTTCCTTTGATCAATTTATTGAAACATTATTTTTGGCCTTATTATGATGAATGCCAATCACCGTTAGCTTTTCTTCTAAGGTTTGCTGACAATACTAAGTATGCTTAGATAGTAGCTTAGATAGTAGCCTACCAAGCTATAGGATTTAAAATGAAACAGATAGTTGCATGCTAATTGTTGCTTGCACAATTGTTTTTGATCTTAATACTTGCAAAAATATTTTACATAGTTGCCTCTCCGGTGCTGCATATATTCTTAAATAGTATATAAAAAGACAGTCTCACAATAGAACTTAGTTATGATTAGGATTTTCACTACCATTTGCAGATATTTAGTTCCTTATAAGAATAGACCTTGGAGCCACTGATTAAATTTTGAATTTTAAAGAAACAAACCTTTTTGTAAGCTAGTCATTGACTGTAATAATTTTTTATGTACAAAAGCCTCTTTTTTTACTTTCTGGATGTTAAACAAAGCACTACACTGTGTTTACTATGATCTCTTAAGTGCAAACATAGAATAGAAATTTATTTCTAATTAGGCTGTTTGGATGTTCTTAAATTTATCCTAAGTGAGGTCATGTAATAAAAATTATTTCGCTTCATAGTGCTGGGACAAGAAATACAAATGAATAGTAGTCAAAAACTGGGCAATGTGAATATGCAAGAGAAATTTCATTTGAAAACATTAATATTTTGGCTCTGAAACAAATATTTATGCAGTATATGCTTTTCTGGATAAAATATAATTGTCAAAACAGTGTTCTTTAGTTCTTATTTATTTTCTTTTTAATAAATGAAAGGCATATATCCTTATACAGTCAACAATGGGAAAGGTAAAGAATCTAATTTCCAATAAGGTTTATGTGAACAATATATTTTGTCAGAAATTATACTTTTCTTTGCTTCTTTATTTTTTGTGGCTTGATTTCTATTTCTCAAGCACACTATTAACTTCCCATTTTTTAGGAAATGGGAAGTTAAGTAAGGAAAAATTGACAAATTTAGTTTCTCTCTGAAGTTTTTTAAACAATAACCTTTAAAAATGGTGGACTTACAAGTTTGGGAGAAAATATATGATTTCTTGTCATACTCATACACACATATTCATAGGCATTTCTTAAAATACATGTAACACATCATTCCTCTTTATCAGGAATCAGCCCTTCTTCCTTAATTACTTAAAAAAGAAACCTTAATGAAATCAGATTTTGTGATGTGAATGCTCTCTTAGAAATGCTATCAGGCTGCCATATTGATATCAAAATGAATTCTAAAGCAGTATCTTGTCCATATAGTTGTCAAAAAAATGGAGTATCATGTATAAAAAAGTATGCTATTCACATAGTTTCATGCTTGAAGAAAGGGATGGAAGGTTTTAAACAAAGTGATTACATTAGCTTGTTGGCTGTAAATTCCTGATGGCAGAACATCACTGGCAGAAATCCAAAAATAAAGTAAAAGTGATGATATTAGATTTGTAAACAAGCTTAAAAATACAATTTTTTTGGAGAAATTCCAGGGTAGACTTGGAATCACTATTCATGCTTGTTAATAATTTATATGGGAAAATGATTTTTAAAGAATGCAATGAGATTGCTTTTTAGTCTGATGCTAAGTTTTTTCGAGGTCCAGTAAAATTTATGAGCATTTGACTTATTTCCTATTTTGTTTTTTTTTGAAATAAAAGCAACTGAGCCAGATATTCAGGCTACAATTATGTGTGTGCTTACTTATGAATAAGCTTTACTAAACACAATAAATTCATTTTCAGTAAACCATGAAGTAATGAGCTAGAATCTTAACTAATTTCTCCTTGATTCTGCAAAATCTTTTTTAGTTTGCTTTGTACTGGTTACAAATCTTATTCTGTAAGTTGGAAAGAAGATTTTAAATGACCATTGGCAGCCATTCTTGATACAATCTCACCCTTTGTTTGTGGAGGATTGACTATTGGGGGAGTTAACTATTTTTGTTTGTTGGAGGGGATTGATTTATAGTATTTTGGTTGCTTCATTGAACTGTCATATTGGAAATTTTCTTGGAGATTTCTTCCAAAGTATTTGTTGTGGGTATAATGCTTCTTTAAAATATTAAAATAGTGCTTTATTTCCCAGTTTTGGGATGCCTTTTACCCATCTCTTTGCACTTTTGCTGTTTTTTTTTTCATATTTATATGCTGAATTTTCCTTACCTCATTTGGTAGGAATTTTAAATATTATTGATGCGGGATACTGCGCCCTTTCCATAGTTGGTCCTGCATTTACTGCTGTTCTCCCAATTCCCTAGCCTTTAACTGCCCTCTTAGAATCCTTTCCTTCAACTAGCAAAGCAGTCTATAACAATACTCTCTTGATGCCAAATGTGCTTACTGCTTGAAATAACTGATACTGAGATTCAAGACTTCCACCTTGATTGTTCCTAATCCAAGTTATGTTGGAGAACATGCATGGTTGAACAGGGGGAAGCATGTTGTGCATGTTTAAAGTCCCTCTTTGTATTTCTGTGCCTTTAGATGCTATAGTCCTGAGTCCCACAGCAGAAGGAACTATTTAATAAGGTAAAGTCTTGATGGATATTGATCCAGTCAGTCTTTCTTAGGGCAATGAACATTTTCTTCTGGTGGAACATCCTGCATCTTTTAATACATGCATAATGGAAAGGAAAATAAGGATGTGATCTTTTCCAAAGGATATTTTAAAAAAGTACTTGTGGGATCAGCTTTTACTATTATTTCCAGCAGCAGCATACACAGTGTTGTTCCCAATTATCTCCATATACTATCCACCTTGTTCGCTCATTCATAAGGAAAAATGTGAATTCCAGATATGCCTTCTTTTCCACTTCCTTGCAGTGGGATACTATGTGAATCTCACAGTAGGAACATAAGTTAGTGATGCATTTAACTCACATGTTGTTATGTATCCCCTTCAGGGAGATGGGCAGCTATATAAATCTAATTGATAAATAAAATTGATGGCTTAAAGAACTCCTTTAAGACCTCCTTTCTGAAGCTTTAGTTTTATCTCATAATTACTTTACAGCTACCTATGTAATGTTGAAGCTATTATTTTAAAAAGAGAAGAAAGAATTTGGCAATGCTACACATTTATTCAGTTCTTTATTTAGTCAATGTAGGATAATGCTTTTGACTAAAATTCTCCCCATTTCAACTTTTACACTTAATCAAATCATATCAAAATATAATAAGTATATCCAGTCATTGTTGGATTGTATGCAAAAATATATTGCAATATAAACTGGCTGTTGTAAATAGATCAGCTCCTGTCTTTCACCTTTGAAGGTGTACTGATAGTGGAGTTTCAGTTCTACTGCTTATATTGGTTCTTGGGTAGGGGAAGAAATTCCATTCTTTTAGCTTTTGAGGGTGTTGGAAAATTACTGTGGGTAATATCCAGAGTATCACAAGCAACCATATTTGTCACTCATTTCAACTTAATGTTTGTTTATCAGCAAACACAAAAGCAGTTAACTGGCAAAAGTAGGGCAAATGGCAGGCAAAAGCAGAGAGAAAGACATGAGCACCAGACAAGAATTTATATTATTTATGTACCTCTAGTTATATCCAAAGGATTTCATACTTTCCAGAGCCACTGGAAACTATACTGTGGTAATCGGCATAAATAGTCCCCACGAAGTGGCTTTTAGTTGTTCCAGCCTTAACCAATTTATGTACATAACAGCAGCATAATAAAGGTGGAGCAGAACAGAGATGGAGAGTAGAATATCAATGATCCCTCTTTTATTCTGCCTATTAAAGAAATATTTGATGGATGAGGATAATATATCCAGTGCAGGGAGACAACAAAAATATTTCCCCAATTTTTTAGTTTGAGTCAAACTGCTGAGTACACATCTCCTATGTTTTCAATGAACTTTAAGAATCTATTTGATAGTTTTTGTTTTTTTAAACATGTGTAATAATGATATGTTTCCTAATTAGGTTTCCTACTTTGAGATTTACTTGGACAAAATAAGAGACCTACTGGATGGTAAGTAAAGCAGGATTTAATTTTTTAATGCATCCATTAATAGTTGTCTGTAATAGTTTATTTTTTTCTAAAATTAATATTTACATCTGTATTAAACCTTACATATGCACATAAAAATTGCCACTTTTCCCATGCTCGGTATTTTAGGATTCTTTTAATCACTGAAGATCTTCCTTAAACTGTACTGTATGAATCCAGAAAACAGGGTTGCTTGGATTCTTGTTTCTCACTGGCACCATCAGAAACTATTATAGGAAGACATCTACAAAGAAAGACCTCCTTTCACAGCAATGTGGGTGGATGACATTCTCTGTGGAGAGGGGAAAAAGCTCAGTTTGTATCTAGAATTACTTTTCTCCCCTTAATATTACAATTAATACAAAATTACATATTCAGCACATTTTCATCCTCAGCCAATGCATGACTGATATCCCCGGAAGCATTCCTTATACATTTATTCCTTAAACAACAAAGGGAAGATCACAAGTCCTTCTCCTTCTGCATAATTCTTCTTCCATAATCCAACCTAACACAGCTTCTCTAAAGCAATAAATATATAATAAGTCTTTTTTTTCCTCACATACATTTTGCAATGTATGATCTGGCTAAAAAATAAAAATCTGTCATAGAGACTCATTACACATTCCATATTTTGCTCATTGTTACCTCTTGAACCTCTCATTAAGAATTCTGTCAAATATTGTCCTTGGTGCATATGATCTAATACTAATAAGGTTCTATCTTTCCCCTATTTTGTCGGGGAAATACAGTGGAACCTTTCAAGACGAGCATCTCACAAGACGAGATCCTCACAAGGCGAACAAAACAATTTAATAAAATTTATTTCATTAGACGAGTGGCAACTCACAAGACAAGCAAACTTCACACGATAACTTACACGTCATCAGTCAGTGTGCTCTGTATTTCCCGTTCAGGCAGCAACCAAATAGACGTTCTGCCTACACTGCCATGTGGTTTACTCCGTTACTGTCTGTGTGTACTGTAAGTATGTGTGTGTGTGGGAAGCCCCTTGAAGAAGTGCAAAATGAAAGGCGATTCAGGTAGACCTGAAGAAATCATCAAGAAGCATGAGAGAGGTGTGCGTGTGACTGACCTTGCCAGAATGTACAGCAGGTCAACGTCAACAATTTGCACCATCCCGATCTCAAATGAGCACCACGCGATGAGCTCACGTGAGAAATCTCACAACGGAGCTGACAGTTCTCCTTTCCCGCTGCATAAACAGCATAAATTAAGTGAAAGGCGTTCAAGAGATAGAACTCCTGAGACTTCAGACTCCAGATTCTCCCTCCAGGTAGTCCCTTCCCCCTCCTTTACTCCCTCTTGTCTCCCTCGCGTGAGCCGGGCCTGTTCTCAAAGTGCATGCACACAAAAACACACAAGCCCAACCCCTGCTGCCTGTCTCTTCTCCCCTCATTGTACAGAGGCAAGAAAAATTTCCAAACTGCCCACGAAAGACCCCCAAAGAGATGCTGAGGGAAAAGGCAGTTTTCTGATCTGTAATGCTGGTTAGTTTGTTCTATTTCTGCTTTATATCGTGTGTTAATCATTTCACCATCAAATTCCATTGAAAATGATTTTTTGGTGAATATTTTTGGGGGCGTGGAACGGATTGTCCAACTTGCCTTTCTTTCCTATGGGAAACCTTGTTTCGCTTTAAGAGCATTTCACACTAAGAGCATTCTTCCGGAATGGATTAGTCTCATCTTGTGAGGCTCCACTATAACAGCATTCTTTCCCTTGTCAGATACAGATGTTATTTTCATTTCTATGTCTTTCTCATTTTTTGCAGGAGTCATTCCCAAGGTTATTTTTCTCATTACAACCTTTTTCATTCTGGCATTCTCCCAGCCATCCTTTTCATACTACCTTTTAGTGTAATTCCACAGACTTTTGTGGCACTCTGGATTATAATTAATTTCAGTCTACTTGAAGCAACTTCCACATCCTCTCTTTATCTAAATGCTTTTTGTTCCTAATGGTGGGAAATTAATACTCCTATATACTTGCAGTCATTTTATGTTTCCTTTTCCATCTCCTTGCCCCAGGTTTACTCACAGTACTATCAGAAATAATCCATCTCACATTTAGAATCTGTCATTAATTTCACTAATTCTCTCAATCATTCATCATAACAAAATGGATACCCATCTATCCATTCCCATGTATTTATCCTCATAAATACACTTAAGTTTACATTATATATTTGATGGTGGTTATGTTTACACTATGTATTTGACAGAAACAAGCCATTTTAAGTAGATAATCACCTATCTCCAAATCGTCGAGTAATTTGTTCAAGAAGAACATCTTGGACATGAGTGGCAAGATATTTAGTTTCAATTGAAATTATTTCAATTTCCAGTTTTGTATTCTGCTTTATGGATTTTTTATGTGATTGTTTCCCAAGAAAACATTGGAAAAGCTTGAATTAACCATGTTCTAGAAAGCATTGTTTTATCCATATTTTCTGTTTATTTGGTCAAGCAAGCTTTGGCTTAATAAATCAGAAGATTTCTCTCAGAGGATTATCATAAAAGTGGAGATGTTTGGACTCGGAATACAATGTCTGAATAGAATCTAAAAGGCACTGTTGTCTGAAAAATAGACTACAGTATTTGCTTGCTTTGCACTGTGCCTGGAATTATGATAACTCCATCTATATTGCCTTGATATGCAGACTGGTATGATTCTGATCAATAGTTGAATTTGTCCATACCTTGCATCTGCCTTATCTGCTGTGCAGTTCTTTGAATCATAGCAAATAAAACTGTGACCATTTTACACTTAGCTTAATTTGTTTATACTTCATGCTCCTGAGCCTCAATGTACTCCATATTGTGAATATGCAAAACATTGTTTATTGAATCATTCCAGTTGTTGTTGTTTTTTGTAACTAAAGCAGCTGGTAATACCCATTTGCTTTAAAATATGCAAATCTAGACAAAAACTCTATCACTTTTTCCTTATCTGGTAGCACCTGTTTGTGAACTGTAATACATTCAGACTGTTCCTCCAGTTTGTATACTTCATTAATTGATGGTCCTTTATGTTTTTTACAGTTTCAAAAACAAATCTTGCAGTTCATGAAGATAAGAACAGAGTCCCATATGTCAAGGTAAAAGCAGTTCTACCTATAATGGAAAATGCATTTTAATTATTTATTTCATATGCACTTTACATTTAATTTGTTATCACATTTACATTTCTTTTTAAATAAATGTATGTCATCTTTCTGCAAATACAACCAAGGAGACTTAATACTAAGAATTTTAACACAGTGATTGAATATACACTATAAAATATGTTCAACGTCAAAGAGTTCCTGAATAATAGAAGATAAAGTCAATAATTCCACAATGAAATTGCCAAAGCACAGATCACAATATATATAAATGGATAAGTATACTAATTAAGCTTAGGGATGGCTATCTCTTAAAGGTTAAGGGCATATTTTTTTCTAGTGGAATGATTCTATTACTCTGAATGCTGAACAATACATCAATATATCATACTGATTTTAGATGATGGGAAGAAGTAGTTTGTTTTTAATCAATTGGGAAATCTGTACTGTCATAATAACGATACCAAGTCCCTAACAATTGGATTCTCAGGATCTTAATAGTGAAGTTTATGTAAAGGGAAAATATGTTATAGGCTATAGAATTGTGGAATTCTAGGTATTGATGTTACCTAGTTTGATAATGAAACATTGGAAAAAAAACAAGGTCAGAGAGCACCTAGGACTCCACAATTCAACCCTGAGCTACAAATAATCTTTTCTAAAGGCTATAGAATCCTTGAAATCACTTGTGTTTATTTTAGCATCCCCTCTTCAGTATTTGTTAGAGCAGGTATTATTTGATCTTCTTGCTGGCCACTTTTGAAAGCAGCATGAAGATTGCTATTTTTTATCCTGGGAGAGAGGAAAGGGCAGTTATTATAGCCTTGTAGTATTTTGCAAACCACAATCCTCCTTCCCAGGTTCTGAGAAGTTTGTTATTCCTTCTGTTTAAAAAGTGTTAGCAAGCAGTTGAAAGAAGACAGTAATACAAAATTACTTGCTCTTTTGTGCTTCTGGCATTCTCCCTTTTGTTGACCCAGTTGATAAAAGAGGCCATCAGTGCAGAAAAACTCCTTCACATTGCTGGACTATCACAATAACTCCCTAGTAAGTCACTGGTTGTGAAAAGTCAGCAGTGTGAAAAAGCTACTTTCATACCAATCACTTTCTCCTGATTTTAAAGCCACCCAATCTGAAGCACTTCAGTCAAGCATTGCTTGTGGGTGGCTTTTGATCTTCATTGAAGTGAATCAGGTTTCTTTAATTGTTTCATCAAAATTATTACTTAAGAGTTACTGGATATAATTTAGGTTTTTTCCCGTCTTTTAAAGCATACTGGCAATGTGAGATTAATTAATTTTTCAGGATCTGTAGTGGACAGTGATGAGTATAATGTTTTTCCTAAAAAAATATTGCTTTTAAAACAACAAAAAAAGAAAAGAGAAATAAAACACAGAGATTATAAAAATATGCATAATAAGTAGTTAAAAAGTGAAAAAATATAGAGTATGATATACTGTTACAACAATAACAATTATGTGTGTATAATTAAGTAATGCAAACATTTTGTAACTATTTATCATCCATCCATCCATCCATCCATCACACTTATATAACTATCATGCTTTTTAATCTGTTGTATTTTGTAAATGAATCCCATATTTCATTATATTTATCCAAACAAATTGTACTTCTATAGGCAGTCTTCATAGATAGCAAATATAATTGTGTCTTCAATCCATTGAATAAATGGGGCCATACATTTATCTTTCCAGTGTTGCAATATCAGTCTTTTAACTGTAATAGATTCCAGAGAATCCATTTATGTTGTCCAGTTTTCAAATTCCATGTTCAAGGTATGTAATTCAAGAGAATATTATTCTCTGACAATTTTAGCTTTTGTTGCACAGTCACACTTATAAAATCTACTATTTTCTCTCAAAACTTAGTAAGTAATAGGACATTGTAAAAAAATGATTTTAAAAAAGAATTGTCACTATTATGTTTTCAACAAAATGCTATCCAGGCAATCCTTTTTTATACAAACATAATGGAATCCAATACATTCTAGATATACTGTTGTATAAGTTATAGTTTAAGCCTATTGACACGCTTGTTATAGAAATTAAGATATTCTCCCATTTCTAGTCAATATAGGAAATCTCTAATTCTTTATTCATCTCATCTCTTAACATCTGCAAATCAAATTGATTTATTGATAACAAATGTTTATACAAACTAATGGTAAGTTTTTAATTTTAAACAATTTAACCACTTGTTCTATCTTGGGTGTCTCAGAAGTTGAAAATGATGCTGGTCCAAACGATGTTGTTAACAAATATAGCTGTAAATATTGCCACTGAATTACATCTGATCGATATTTGTCTTTTAGTACAGCATATGCTACAAATGCATTATAATAATCTATCATATTGATAGATACTGATTTATATCATACCATATCAATTGATCCAAAGTGAACATTCCTGCTTTCATCCAATTTTTCCTGATCATTTTCTTTTTCCCAGTTTTTAAGAGGATCTGGCTAAGCTTAAGAATGATTTAAAACAGATGTAAGAAAAAAAGGTAGATATGATGATAGATTTACAAGCCCATGAGACCATAACTCAAGCCAGTCATAATATTTTGGATAAACAGATTCCTTACTTAGAATCATAAGTGTGCAGGAAAAAGCTTCATGTAATTGACACTGAAATTCCTCCAAATCAATCAAACCTGGCTATATTTATGGTAAATATTTATTGGCTTATGACTAAATGCTTTTTTTGGGAGATTTTCTTCATTTTTCTTCCATAATATCTTCATTCACACTGTGTATGTAGTTTTAATAGTTTCATTCCTTTGAAATTAATCAGTTCCATTAATATACAATGAATATGATATAAATTATAGGATTTTTTCCTGTTTATTATTAGTATAAGCTTCAGAATATGTTAGGACCATGCATGAATACTCAGAACACACTCTGATTACACAGTTTATGTATAAATAGGATAATAAAATACAGTGGAACCTTGGATTGCAAGCATAATTCATTTTGAAAGAATGCTCTTAATCCAAAATGCTCTTAAACCAAAGCAAAGTTTCCCATAGAAAACAATGTAAAGTTGAATGTTCCATTCCACATCCCCCAAAATATTCATAAAAATCATTTTCAATGGAATTTTATGTAGAAATGATTGTCCCTAATATCTGAAACAAGTA
>JANHZU010002783.1:98870-116777 GCA_032468055.1 Acrochordus granulatus | reverse complement strand
AGCTCTGCTGTGTTAGATCACACTTTTGCAAGTGAGCAGGGAGATTAGCTAGTGTCTCTGAAATATATCGCTTTAAAAAAACAATTCTATGCTTTTTCAGATATATGATGTGGAGAATATGGAAGATCTTCTCTAGTTCTCTTGAAAATAAAGGGAGGATGGGGAAGCACATTTAGACTTGCAAGATTCTGTGACTGTAAACTTATAATAAAAGCACTATTAGTATTCATAATCTTGATTTCCTAGTCTAATCTTCCTTGAGGAACTAACATGATACCTAACCGAGGATCAAGTTTCACAGTTTTATTTTTCCCTCTTATTTCAGAGTTCTTGGAGGAATTTCCCGGTGATGGCCGAGAGTGTGTTAACTGTGGAGCCATGTCCACCCCTCTCTGGAGGAAAGATGGCACAGGGCATTACCTGTGCAATGCCTGTGGCCTCTATCACAAAATGAATGGAATCAACAGACCTCTCATCAAGCCTCAGAAAAGACTGGTAAGGCTGACTTCAGCTGAGCTGTTGCTTTTCTTAAAATGTTTAAGGGACCCTCCATATTCCATGATAGTATTTCTAATATGTATTTCTTTGCCCTGAATTAGCACTGCCCTTCTTCATGCTTCCAGTCTGAGAGGGGAAACGTGGCTTCCAAATTTGGAAGATCTCAAGTTTTGAACTTTTAAGAGAAAAAACTGGTCAGACAAATCAAAATCATCTAGCAATCTCTTTAGATCTCTGGCTCTCACTTAGACATCCCTTAGACTCTCAACAGTGGTGACTTTAAAACATGTGGACTTCAACTCCCAATATTCCCCAGCCATGCTGGCCATGAATTCCGGGAGTTGAAGTTCACACGTCTTAAAAGTAATCAAGTTGAGTAACACTGCTTTAAAAAATAGGTGGGGGGAATCACGATTCTGCAATGGAATTTCTACTTTGCCCAAGGAATTTCCAAGTTTAATGTGGCCCATCTTCAGTGGAAAAGTTAGGATCGCAAGTTATAAGAAAGCAATCTATCTTTGTTGAAATAGCTTGTCTCATTAAGAGCAGCTTTTTCTGATGAGATGGAAAAGAATAAAACCATTCCTGTTTTGAGAGGTTGGGGGAGGGTTTGATTTTGTCTTGAGACCTTTGCAAGCTTCTGTGTGTCAGTTCTGGTTCCTTTTGATCAGTGTATTTAAATACACAGCTCTCCCATTTATTGTATCGAATGAGGAAGAATTTCAAGTAGTTGCGGTACAACTACTTTTAAAGTAGTTGTACCACAAATCGTTGTTTTTGCTCTGCAAAGTCTTATACAAACTAGGCCATCCAACCAACAAACTAGCTTCTTTGCCTCCATTTTTACATTTTCTAAAATCACAATGATCCCAAATTCTGTCTGGAAAAAACTATGGGCCAAAATAAGCTGCAAATTGTCCATATTTTGTACATCACATTTCAACCAGCAGATATTGTCTGTGTATTTATGTATGTGTGTGTGTGTGTGTGTGTGCATGCGTGCGCGCACGCTTGGGCATGCATGCCTGCATGTCCTCCAGGGTTACTCACCAAACATTCAAAAGCATAGTATTTCTTTTATTCCATCAGTTGTTTGTAGAAAGGATCATACAACATGGGCTATAAAAATATTGTCTTGTCCTTGAGACCACAAACTGAAATTTAAAACACTAAACTTTCCAGAATCAGATAATGACTTTGTCCTTTGATGTGCATATAACTGAAAGCAACCCTAATTAAAGGGAAAAGTGTGTTTTGTGAGGGAGCTGAGAAGGAGAAACCTGAAACGTTCCTCCTGCAGTTGGGTTTTAGGAGATAAAATTTGAGCAGATAAATTACTTTTAAAAAAGGAAATCTCAGCATTCTGTTTCCTCTCTGTCCCTCTTTCACTGCAGGCTTCAGAGCTTTGCAAACCGAATTTTGATTTAATTGAGAGAAATCATATAACACAGGTTGTGTTTCTGTTCTTACTTCGGATTAGGATGTTATTGCTTTGATCTGCTTCTGGCATCTCCATTGTCTGAGTATAGTTTCCTTTGTGGAGTCCTAAGTGCTCCCTGAGATTGACTGTTTCTCTGCAGACATTTATCACCAAACTAGCCCCTAACCCAACCCCTGCTCAGGACAGGGTCCATTAGGACATATCCAACCAATGACCATCCAGTTTCTACCTGAAGATCTTCTGTGAAGGAGAACTCCATGTCATGTGACATTAAATCATAGAAGTAAATGAATTATTATCATGAAGTTCAGTAATCCTTCCCCATAGCAGTTGCTACAAGATTTGAAGGCTGATGGCCACACTGAGGTCAACTCAATGGATGTACCCATTTCAAATCCTCTTATTTCAGGGCTAGAAGGGATTGAAGTTTTCTCTCTTTATATACTGGTGATTTGCTCCGTCAATGTTCGGGGGAGTGTTCTTGGGAGTTGCTTGATTGGGCTGTGTTTATTTTTAGCTTGTTAATAAACTAATTTTGTCAAACTGAATTAAAATTAAATGAACTTAAACTTGCAGTTAGTTGGGCAGCAGATAAATAAACAAACTTAAACACAGCCTAATCAAGGAGCCACTAATAACACTCTCCCCAGTACTGACAGGGCAAATCACCAGTATATAAAGAGAGCAAACTTCACTTCCCTCTTGCCCTGATGAAGTTACCTAGTTTGGTAATGAAATGTCTGCAGAGAAAATCAAGCTCAGAGAGCATCAAGGACCCCACAGTTCAATCCTGAGCTACAAATATTCTCTTGATTATTTTCCTTTCTTCTTTTCTTGCAATAAACCACCAGAGAAAGAAACTGGGCAGAAAGACATCACTAATAAGGTCCTCTGATTTTAGGGAGTGAGTGAAACTTCTGGGTTTGAATAAACACACTTGGAAGCTCACGATGCAGAGAGCTTATCAACAGTATTTAGGCTGCTTCAGGCAGTCTGTGATTAGCTTTCGCTTAAGGACTCAACTTGATTTTCTATAAACAAACGGCACTGCCAGCACTGGAATCGGCAACTTTGGGCAAGGTCAAACCTTTATAGAGGCCGATCTGAGTAGGAAGGAGGAGAAATTCACTTTCAGTTCTGAAAAACTGTTGGAATGTTTTGGGGTTCCCCCTCCCTTTCCATTAGCCAAACAGACTTTTTTTTTCATTTCACTGGTGTTGCCAAATGTCAAAACAAAGGAATGTGTTATTCAAGTCTACATTAGAAGAATAGCCTTTTTCCCTGAAGGGTTCATAGCATAGTGGAAACAGAGACATAAACCAGGAAGTCTTTTCTTCGGGTTTTAGATCAATGTTTTTCAAACTCAGCAACTTTTAGATGGGTGGACTTCAATTCCCAGAATTCTGGGAGTTGGTGTCCACCCATCTTAAAGTTGCCAAGTTGAAAAAATATTATTTTAGATGCTTCCAGGGCAACATTTAATCTCATTTGTTCGGGTGGTTGTCGAGCATTGAAATAGTTAGAGAAAAACTGTCATCATCTAAAACAACTTATTTTCAAGAAGCCATTTTTGAAAGAAGTAGTATTGACCTGCTTTGCAGGGTGATTGTAAGAATGACAGAGCTGCTGTCTGAAGCGTGAACGCTGTGTTTTAAAACTGATTACAAAAAATAATATCAACTGCTTGTTCTTCTTTCGTATCTTGAGCACAGTGTACGGTGGGAGAGGGGGATATAAAAAGAGTAGGAGCCATTGGGATGTTACTGTTTAACAAGCTTTGATGGGTGATTAGGTTTGAAGGTGAGTCCATCAGATCAGCAAGGCAGCATCTTTATTTCGTAATCGGAGCAGCCCTGTTTGGGGCAGGCTTCTCTGATTCTGCAAAATGAATCAATCAATAAATATTTTATTTATTTATCAAATTTATATACCGCCCATCTCGCTACAAACGACTCTTAGTAGCTACGCTTTGGTGGATTTGGGGGTAGCCCTCTGTGTGCTCACTGCATGTGTGCAGAAGCCACTTGCGAAGCAGTTGGTGAAGGCAGATTGTTTCGGTCTAGATCAGTGTTTCTCAACTTTGGCGATTTTAAGGCATGTGGACTTCAGCTCCCAGAATTCCCCTTGGGCCAGTCACTTTCAGCCTCAGGAAGTAGACCAGGACAAACTATTTCATGGCAAGATTACATATATAATCTTCCTACGGTCACAACCTGTGGAAATTCATTTGGCAACCAGCTTTCAGCCCAACCAGCATCAGGCTCTGTGACAAGCCAACTGAAAAAAACAACTCATTGTGTCATGTGGTCTCAGATTCACCATGGGATAGGCAAACACAGTGCACAGTAAGTGGACCTTATTACAATTACAGCACATATTCAGAACCATTATATTTGCCACCTGTTTGTCCACTTACGGTGGTACTGTTCTATGACAAATGACATCTCATGTGAATCCTTTTTAAACATTTTATTAGATATTAAATTATAGAAAAGGTGATGTGTGCTTACGGGTGCATGGTATGACCATAAAGGGATAAAAGTTTTTAAAAAGTCAGCTAAGGACAGATTTCAACATTTCAGGATAGATATCCTGCATCTGATGAGATGGGTTTAAATCCACCAAAGCACATCAGATCTAACCTGCTTGTCCTTACAAAGTCAGAAGCCTCTTTATTGTTCCTTGAAGTTGGTAGAAGAAGCAGAAAGTTAACCACAACTCTTGCGAGTAACAATGATCCAAGGCCAAGAAAAAGAAGCAAGGCGGTTTCAAATGTGGGTGCAATTTCAGCTTTAACAACTGTTTTTGCAACCCAAACGTTGAAACGTCCACTCTGCCTTGTCACACCATCCATTTTCTATAAATGTCGATCTGTGCTATGAAGTTTGCCGAGCTTGGCATTTGAATTCCTGCTTCTTTCACTTAATCCATCATTTGTGGTCCCAAGTTTTTAATAGTAAAGTAAACAGATATGAAATTCTTTGGCATGTACATAATTTCCAAGGCAGCTGGATTATGATCATCACAAGCAGAGACTTTCTCTTGTGAAGGTTACGAAGTATTTCTAAAGCACCTGAAGTGAGAGCTGAAGAAAGACAGGGTCAGCCGGTCAATGTGATGTAGCATTGCAAGCAGCCACTTGGAGAAATTGATCCTCCCCCACCACCCAAAAATTGTTCCTTGACAGTTAGCATGTCAAGAAAAGGTCAGGCTAGAGAAGAATGGGGGAATAGGTGCCTTCCAGCTGCGGCTGAACTATAACTCCCAGTATCCTCTTGTTGGAGCAGCCAATGGTGAGAGATGCTGGGTGTTGCAATCATATCATAGAAACATTTGGAAGTTCACAGCTCTCCTAGCTTAAGATCTTCTGCTCTTCAGCTAGATTTGTTAAAGTGTATAGTGGTTATTTCTTGCATCAGATATTCGATGTCTCTGTTACCTGATTCCGAAACTTGCCTTAATGCATTTGAGCGACAGAAGCTCAACGCTTTAATGGTTTAATGGATTTTATTCTTTTACAGTTTTATTTTAAGCCGCCGAGAGTCTTCTGATTTTGGCAGCATATAAATCCAATAAATAAATAAATAACGCAACATTCAATGCAGTTAGAAGGATCTCTTTTCCTACTCTTTAGAGCCCAGAAATGATACTAATGCAAATTTGTTTGTACAATTTAAGAGCTTTCTCTGCTTAAAATTCTAAAAATATTAGAAGCAAAAGAACCAGAGAGACTTCATCACTGTAATGTACTTTGAACCTGATGACTCAGTTAATGACTGCATTACTTAGTGACCAAAATTCCAGTCTCAATTGTGGTCATAAGTTGAGGACTACCTATACATTTGCTGGTACAAAATATTCTCCTGAAGGCTGGATGGATGGTTGGACAGATGGATTTGTGTGTATGTGCATGAGAGAGGAAGTACACCAAATGCTAAATCTTGGGTTTAGCTACTCTCTTGCTTTGTGAAAGATTTTCTCTGGCAAAAGTCCAATTAAATTTGGGGAAGAGGATTTAAAGGGCTATTACCAAAATATGTTATAGACATTAAAAAAATCATCCACACTGCAGAGACATGATCTCAGCAGATTGTTATTGAATACAGTGTACTATGTTGTCTTTAATGTGGAATCAGGGAAATGATTTTAATTTCTGATTGTCTCTTAACTGATGCCTGTTTCTTGGTTCTCCCACCCCCAACCTAAAATATGTTTCTGTTGTTAGAATATTTCTTTGCTTTATTTTATAGTCTTCAACTCGACGTGCTGGTCTTTGCTGCACTAACTGTCACACAACCAACACAACTCTCTGGAGACGGAACGCAGAAGGGGAGCCCGTGTGCAATGCCTGCGGATTATATATGAAACTCCACGGGGTAAGAGGAGAGCATAATTTTATGTATTTATTACTTTTTATCTGGACATATTGATTATCATTAGTAATTATCATTCAGGAATAGTTGCTAGGATTTAAGTTGCCGTAAAAATACATCTTGTTTCAAGGGGAACACGTGGGTACTTCTATACTTGTTCTATTTGCTCCCTGGGTAATTTTCAAATCTTATTTCTGGATGATCTTTGTCCTCACTCTGGGCCTGTGAAGAACTTTGGTTCTTAAAGCAAGACAAATGGTTGTTTTAGAACTTTATGCCCATTCAGGGCTCTAAAGTTTGTCTGTGCTCAGGAGCTGTTTATCCAGCCATGGGAAACTTTCTTCCCTTCCTAGATTCTGTCAATGTAGCTTTACAATGAAATAGAATTAGCTTATCTGGTTGCGTTTCCTGCTGGTTTACCCTGCGAGACTGACATCAGTCTTAAATAAGTTAATAAATAAATAAATCAGTCTTGCAAGTCTAAAGGTACCCTCTCTACCTCTCCTTTACAGCCCAAGAAGCTAGGGAGGGTCTCTTCAGAGTCTCTTGCCCTGCCCACTATCCACTGTGGGCTCTTCTGCCTTTTATCTGACTGCTCCCTTGGCAGCATCTCTTTGCCCCATCTCCCAAGGTCTTTCCCACATATTATTACAGGAAGTGATGAGGGCATAAGGCCTCCCAGAATAGCCATAACCTCACATCAATGACAACCGGGCAAAGGGTCTCCTGATAACAGGTTCAACCTATTCTTCTAGCAGGAGCTGTGAATTCACAAGTACCCCCAGATGGTGGTCCAGTACCTTTGTGAGAAGGACATACCTAGGATTGGTCTGTTGATGAATTAACAGGCTCTCTGCTTTGTTTCTACCCCTCCAGACTTTTACAGCCAAGGGTGTCCAGTGGGTGTAGTCAAAATGTTGGTCATGATGTAGTGATCTCTGCCTATTTTGTATGGGCATCACATATTTTTTATGAGCATCCTGTAGACATGCCTCCATCTCATTAGCCTGATGGTAAATACTTTATAATCTCTTCTATGAAATATTTAGGAGCCAATGAAGGCTATCCAGGGAATGCCTTCCAATCTTTGAACCCAAGGCCTCAAGATCAGCTCTCACAAAGTCGGTGGTCTATCTATTGTCCCAGAGGGATAGTTTGCTTGCCATGTGTTGTTTGTAGAGGAGTCCTAGGAAGAAAACTAATATATTGTTCAGGAAGTTTTCTAAATATTGTGCCTCACTCATTTACTAGCCAAGGACTCCCATTGAGGAAAATAGCCTGCAAGTGAAGGACAAGGACGTCATACATATTGCGCAAATATCATGTCCGTATTCAGAAAAGAATGTGTTGTATGCATGCAGAGTAGAAATACAGGTCTAAACCAGTATTGAAGGCTTGTGCCTTTTTTTTTATGTCCAGGTGCCAAGACCTCTGGCAATGAAAAAGGAAAGCATCCAGACCAGGAAGAGGAAACCTAAAAATATCAGTAAAGGCAAATCCTCAACAAATGGTGAGTATTTCTTTATTCTGTTTCTTAGGATAATAGGTAGTCCTTGATTTACAACTGTAATTAAGTCCAAAATTACAATTGTAAGTTGTGCCAGTCATAAAGTGGGTCACCACTTACTGTGACCTTTTTTGCAGCAGTTGTTAAGTGAATCACTGCATTGTTAAGTGAACATGGCAATCATTAAGTTAATCCATTGTCTATAAGGGGCATTTTTGCTGGAAAGCAGAGGTAATGTTAAAAAAGTAAAAAAAATCAAGTTTTTCGATTTCCAGCAAAAAACTTTGTGAATTGTGGTCATGTGACTGTGGGAAGTTGCAAGCAGCTGTAAATGTAGCGTAGTTGCCAAGTGCCCAAAATGTGATCATGTGACATCATGTGACACTTTGAAAGTTGTAAGTAGCCCTGGGGAGGTCCACCAGAACTTCAAACGGTCACTAAATGACCAGTCTTAAGTTGAGGACTACTTGTATTACTGCTTCCCAGAATGCATAACATTTTTCAAAATATCAAAAGACAACTCTGAGTGTCTGAAAGGTTTGTAGTTTAAATTGTACCAAGGGAGGGCAGTGGGAGAAAGGAAGAATTTGGGAAGGAGACCTAGATTTGACTTTTAATTATTCTTTGGCTGAATTCAGACTTGTTTCTAAGGAATAATATAGTTTGTTTAATTTTAATTGAGTATAGCCATCTCTAGCTTAGAAACATCAAGACATGTTGAAAAAAAACTGTAACAACATGTGCAGTCCCAATGCATATGAGAAGTATCCCATTGGGAAATGCTGGCTTTAGTGTATTGTGTGAACACATACATTGTAGCTTGCAGATCACAGTTTGTAGCCTGGGGATACTCCAGGGATATGTATCTAGGGATATGCCTAGCTAGTACTTATTTTAACACACTATTTAAGCAAACTATTAGTTTAGTCTGATTTGTGAACTAAATTTTGGCAGCTACAGGACAACTGAGATTTTTGTTTTATTTCCAGCCTTGCCCTATCCAAATTCTTAGCCTGAAGCATTGCTGTTCAAGATGGATCACTCCCCATGATTTTGCTACTCTAACGAAGAATGATGGTTAAAGATTGAGTTCAGTAATTTTGAACTATAAACCTCCTTGAGTGCCTTGGCGGCAAGACTGTAAATAAATGCATAACAGAATGGAAACAAAATGTTATAGGGCAGACGTTTTCGGAGATTTCAACTACCTCTGCCCTCTTCCTGTATTCTCAGTTCAACTCCCACCAGTTTTGAAATGTTTTCTTATCCAGCAGTTAGCAAGCATTCATGGTATTTCATGGCCATTGAGTGCACTAACTCTCATTGGGTTATTCTTCAGGGTTTATTTTTAAGTTTTCTTTTTTTATTTGTGAAAACATTGGGCTTCCCCCTACAATGCCTTCTCAGTGTCAGAGAGATTTAAAACTGTCCAGTGACTGCTTTTTATGGTATTGTTGTTCCCTGACACAGTCTGAGATAATCTCCCTTTTATTATTGGATTTGTTTTTAATGCTAATTTTCCTGCATGCTACCAAGAGTTCCTCTGGCGACTGAGGCAGCTAAAAATTTTATTTTAAAAACAAAATTGGAAATGGAATTGCATTAGAATCAGGTAATGGAAAGTTGAGTTAGAATCCTGATCTGGAGACAAACAGATAGAATGACATTTGGCCTTCCATGTCATATAGTGGAGGCAATGGGAAGCTTTGAAATAGATGGAAATTCGAATAAATGACAGTATGAGATGGTTGCAGATTGTAATTGCTTGATCTGTGTCTTGCTTTCCTTATATATATGCTCTAAAATATATTCTTTCTGCTACTCTCAGGTTCCACAACTTCCACTACCAATTCTCCTTCCTCACTTACAAACTCAGAGAGCACAGTCACTTTAAAAACCGAACCCACCGTCACATCACAATATCCGGGACAATCAATAGTATCAACTTCCCAGGTCAGTAGAACCACCAGGGACCTCACATACAGGTAGTCCTTGGCACACAACCATAACTGAGACCAGAACCTCTCTCACTAACTGAGTCATGCAGTCATTAAATGAATCTCCACGGTCACTAAGTGAATAATTCTGTCATTAAGTGAATCTGGCTTCCCCCATTGACTTTGCTTGTAGGAATACAGCTGGGAAGGTTACAAATGGTGATCATGTGACCCCCAAGATGCTGCAATTGTTGTAAATACATACCATTTGCCAAGTGCTGCTGTGACAAGCCTAAGTGTAAGGAGTGGTCATAAGTCACTTTTTTCACTACTGTCTGAATTTGAACCACTGCTAAATGAATGGTCATAAGTCAAGGACTACCTGTATTTCTATCAAACTTTTATGTTATTTTTTCTCATTGCAAAAACAGCCAGATAAATATAAAAATGGTTTTAAAAGGTGGTTACAAAATTGTAAATGATTATAATACCATCAAATCAAAGAAGCTTAGGTCAGATACTTAATTACAATCCCACTGCTTGCAGGGAAGAGGCCCAGCAAAAAGCAAAGTATTGCTAAAAAGTAAATCCTATAGGATTTTGTTGTTGTTATTATTTATTGATTTGATTTGATGCCACCCAATTCCAAACAGTTCTAGAAAGCTCACTTCAAGTGATCTCAGAACAATATCACAGAAACAATAGACAGCAAAACCAAACTAGAACAAAAGAAAAAGGAAGAAGAATAAGGTGGTAAATCTTTTCTCTTTGGAGTATCTAGGATATTCTTAATTTTTATTGAATCACACTTTTAAGGAGTAAGCAACCTAGCATTATCTGGAGTCAGGCAGTCTCTACATTATATAAACAAATAAAATATAAGAAATAAAGTAAAGGGAACACAGCTACATCAATATTTTTGTTTTATTTTGGCTTTTGATTTATTTACAGATGCCTGGGAGTACACAATAACCATCCTAATTGTCTCCCTGAATTTTTTTTTACTGTGCCTGAAAAATTACTATCTAAGTTCTTGGTGCTACTGGCAATCATGCCCTAAAGTAGGCTAAGTTAAGACAGGGCTGAGCCCAATGGCAAATTTCATGCCCTTCATTTGCTCAGCACTAGAGAAGCCTAAGCTAGTAACCAAGGGGGAAAGGGGGCACTTTACAACCTCTCAGGGGAAGAAGAAATACTGGTGGTCCTCAAGTTACAAACATAATGGAGCCTGTCCATCATGGTCATAACTTGTGACAGTCATAAAGCGAGTTGGTAACATGACCAACTTTATTATCTTCTTTTTAGTGATCGTTCAGTCAAATCCATGGGCTCTCTGGTCTGGTTTTGCTGAAAACTGGAAGTAAATACTGGTTTTTGGCAAAAACATCATAAAACAAGGTCATGTGACTCTTGGACACTGCAAATGGCTATATATGCAGGTCAGTTACCAAGCTCCCAGAGTGCAGTTACATGACCACCAAGGGGGTGGCTGTTGGAACTTCAAATCTGGGTTATAACTACATCCCAGTTATGTGCATTGGAACTTTGTTAAGCGACCAGTTGTCAGTTGAGGATGTCCTAAAGAAAAAAGCACCAGGTTTCAACATTAGAGATCACTTCCTATTTGATCTGCAAAAGGTGATCCAGAATACAGGAGCCCTTGTCTGCAATGAACTTTGAGAACTTGCAGAGAAGTACTATATTTACAGATTTATATCTCCTTCCCTGGTGACCCAAGTGATGCTGTCCTGGCCCTGACTCAGTGCCTGGAGGCTGTTCAGGGCTGGATGGGGAACAACAGACTTCGGTTGAACCCCGGGAAGATGGAGTGGCTTTGGATGGCGGGGGGTCCGGGTCCTAGGACATTTCCATCTTTATTTCTTGATGGGGTTGCACTAGGACATTTCTATCCTTATCTCTTGAGGAGTTGAACTATCCTGGATAGACCCAGTACGTAACTTGGGGGTTCTCCTGGATTTGCGACTCCTACTTGAAGAGCAGGTAGCTAACGCAGCCAGGAGAGCACAGCTTTGTGTTGTGCACCAGTTATGCCCTTTCCTGGACCAGGAGTCCCTATACCAGTCACTCATTCCCTTGTCATTTCAATCCTGGACTACTGCAATGCGCTCTACATGGGGCTTCCCTTGAAGAATATCTGGAGATTACAGCTGGTGCAGAGTGCAGCTATGCAGATGATTTTAGGGGCCAATAGATCAGCCCACAAAACACCTTTGTTCTGCGAGCTGCACTGGCTACCACTTTGCTTCCAAGTGCAATTCAATGTGTTAATATTGACCTTCAAAGCCCTTTGTGGCATGGGACCAGGCTATCTGAGGAGCCATGTCACCCCGATGGAGAGTTCCCGACCCACCAGAATCAGCAGAGGAGTCCTTCTCCGGTTCCTGTTGGACAAGAAATTTCAGCTGGCGGGGTCTAGGAGAAGAGCCTTCTCTGCTGTGTCTCCTGCCCTATGGAACATCTTGCCCCTCGAGCTGAGGGCTGCCCCCTCCCTGATGGCCTTCCAGAAGGCCCTTAAGAACTGGCTATGCGAGATGGCCTGGGGCTCCAGGCGGGGCTCATTATCATCATGGAGGTGGCTGATGGATTCTTAGCCACCCTCACCTCCCTTTTTATATATGAAATCTTTTTAGCCCACCTCGCTCGTCTTCCAGGTTTTTTTGTTTTGATAGGTTTATTTTATTTTTATTTTTAAGTGTTTTTAATTGTTCTTAGTGTTGTTAGCCACCAGAGAGTCTCCAGAATTTCGGTGGCATATAAATCTAATAAATAAATAAATAAGGGATACCACTAAAGTCATACCTGAATGACATAGTGGTTTCCCCTACTTTCTTTAATTTAAACCTAAATTTTTCATTAAGGAGTTATGATCAGTCAGAATCAGCTTCAGAACTTCTTTTTACTGACTGTATAGAGCTTCTGCATTATTGCTGTGAAGAATACAATCAGTTGGATTTCAGTGTTGACCATCTGGTCATGACCATATGTAGACTTTCCTCTTGGGTTGTTGGAAAAGAGTGTTTGCTATGACCAGCATGTTCTCTTACAAAACACTGTTAGCCTTTGCCCTACTTCATTTTGTACTCCAAGGCCAAATTTGCCTGTCATTCTACTTATCTTTTGACTTCCTACTTTAGTATTTCAATCCCCTATGTTGGGAAGGACTTCTTTTTTTGGTGCAAGTTTTAGAAGGTGTTGTTGGCCTTTATAACACAGGTCACTCTTTGGAATCAGTGGTTGCAGTATAAATCTAGATTACTGTGGTGTTGAATGGTTTGCCTTGGATTTGAACTGAGATCATTATGTTGTTTTTGGGATTGTACCCCAGTACTGCTTTTCCCACTCTTATATTCACTAGAAGGACAATTCAATTTCTTCTAAGGGATGCTTGCCCACAATAATAGATATAGTGGTCACCTGAATTAAATTCACCCATTACCATCAATTTTGATTCACTGATTCCCAAGATGTCAATATTCAATTTTGCCATCTCATGTTTGAGCACAACCAGTTGACTTAATTCATAGATCTTACATTCCAGGTTCCTATGAAAAATTGTTCTTTACAACATTGGGCTTTCCTTTCACCTCCAGACATATCCACAAGTAAGTGTCCTTTTGGTTTTGGCCCAGCCACTTCACTCTTTCTGGAGCTACTTGTAATTGCCCTCCAGTCTTTCCCAATCACATATTGGACATTGTCCAACCTGAAGGGCTTATCTTCTTGTAACATATCTTTCAGCCTTTTGATACCATTCATGGGGTTTTATGGGTAACAATACTGGAGTGGGTTGTCATTTCCTCCTCTAGAGGATCACATTTTGTCAGAACACTTTGCTATGATCTGTCCATCTTGGGTGGCCCTGCAAAGCACAGTTCACAGCTTCACTGATTCATGCAATGCTTCCTCCAGCCACAACAAGGCAGAGATCCATGAAGAGGATGTGCATATATATGCACTGTCAATAAAATCCACACTTCAGGTAATATTTTTTTTCATTGATCATACCCTGTAAACCTGAATAGATATTAGATCTTTACTAACAAGGGGGCAAATCAATTTTCAGAAAAACGCAACAAAGCTAGTGAAATGAAATCTTGCTTTTCTATATTTTATGAGATTGAGATGAATACATCATCTCAATAAAGAAAAAGAGCATGAAGAAGAGGAGAAGGAGGAAGATCTCAAAAGGCTTCATAACTATAACACTACTGCAAAAGCATTTTGTTGCCACATCTTACACTCTGCTTCATGAAAAAGCACCCATGGCATTTTAACAATCTAAAATAGTTGAAGAACAGTCTAACTGTAAAAAATGTTATTGATTGCTATAAAAGCTTTCACAGCTGGAGGAGAGGAGAGGGAAGTTACCCATAAGAAAAGAAGCTTGAAATGATGGTTATGTGAATGCTATGTCAAGAGTTTAGACACTGACCTTTCTAGAGTATAGAATATACACTATACTTTGAACAGTTAAGTCCTTATCTTAACCACTGTCTTTATGTTCATGGCTTTTTCAATTGCAAAATTCCTAATACTATCATGCTGGCAGTTCTGCATTTGGGTTTACTTATCAAATTATGCAGGAGGCAGCTAAAAAGGAATTCCAGAAACTGGAAAATGAGAAATGGGGTCAGGCAAGAATCCCGTCTAATAGGACTAGAAATCACTGTTTCAAGCACGAGGCAGCCTAGTTGCCAAATAGCATTAACTATGTTGAAATAGGATTTTTCCATTTCAAAATATCATGCCAGTGGTATGGGGATGTGTCAAAAGTCACAATTGTGTCTGTTTAAACAAAACTGATCAACAAAATGAGATGACTATCAGGAGTGTCCCTTTTCCTGGAATATGTCACTAACCACCTTTTTCACTTTCATATACAGTATGTACATTCACTCTAAAATGTTCTCTGTTAATTTTCAGTACTCAGACTGATCACGTTGCGTTGATTTCTAACTATTCAGTTATGTCAGAAAGGACACTGTTATAGGAGTTTATAGAAGTACATAAAAATTCCTTTCAGTTTGCTTAATTGCCTTAGATAAATCAGAGTCTGCACTTTATTTCAGTTTTATTTATAGCTTTCCCCAACCTATAATCTGTATTTTTAACCAGTAACTTGTGGGGGGACTAAGTATGCTCTGGTGACAGTCTTCTGTCAGACTGACCCAAGAGGTTCTGCATCTGCACATGTGTTTTACCATTGAGTTATATAGCTTTTTCTTACTGACATAACATATAAAAAACTTTTCATTTCAATTTCTCAGCAGCCTTTGAAAGTGTAGGTGTACTAGAAAATGATGCTTCATAGACTATAATTCATATAGGGTTTCTATTGGAGCTTTGCAAAGTCTTAAAGGGGGACTCTTCACTTTGATCAAAACACTTTTCAGCACTGCTTCTCCCTCATATGATCAGGATGAGTGGGATAGGGATGGAGAAAAAGCAGATCTGTCAGTGGGGAAATAGTACAGCCAGAAAAGACAGTGACAGAACAATTGCTAAACCACATTATGCAACTTTCTTCCTAGCCGTTCTATCAAAAATACAGTTGATTATTGTGATTGGGTGGTGAATAAATTTAAAAAATAAATAAATATGCTCTATGATTTGATCATGTATATATAACATCCTGAGTAGCTGCTGGTGGTACTACCAGGAAATACAGCTGCTGAAGTGCCTCACTTGTAATAAGTAGAAAGTAAGAAAATAAGTAGCTTCTGCACAGCTGCAGCAGTAAAAGTAGTAGCTACTTTTCCAAAAAGCAAGCTGCTGATGCAGTTGGCTTGGCTTTACTTCAGTGCTTTGACTGCAAGTGTTAAAGTGGACTATGTTACCCTTTAAACTGGGTATACAAGCAACCACACAGCTGCTGCCCCCTCTCCCTCCCACCAGACTCAGTCATCCACTCCCTGTCAAAGAGAAGACATTAATAAAGTTTGCTTTTGGTAAAGGAGGAGAGAGGGAGGGGGATAAAGATGCTCTTGCCCAGAAGCAAAGAGGAATCCTATAGATCTTCTACCTGACTCCAGGCTGAAAGAGAACAGAGCTGTGGGAAAGAAGAAGGGAAAGTAAAGCTAAGGAGAGAGAGGGGAGGCAGTAGTTCATGCTAATAATGAAAATAATAAATCAAGAATGAAATTGATTAAAAATTTCAAATAATTTAAATTTAAAAAAATTAAAATAAACTCATATATAGTTTAATACTTATGCAATTATAAGTATATAATTATAAAAACTTTTATAGTTATAAACTGAATTTTATTCAGTTGAATAAAATAGGTCTCTTCTCCCCCCCTCCTCCTCTCCTCCTCTCTCCATCTCTTTATCTCTCTCCCTCCCTCTTTCTCTCTCTCTTCCTCCCCTCTTCCTCTCTCTCATTTGGGGAGCTTATAAATATAAAAATAATGTTATGCATTTAAAAAAAAAACAGTGCCAATTCTTACCTCTCTTTCTCTCTCTCTTTCACACACACACTCGAAGACAACACAGGCTAGGCCAACCCAATTACTTCTCAGAAGACTTTATGATTTGTGCATCTGCATCGTTGGTTTAGGGGGAATTCTGGGTTAACTCCTCAGAGCAATGTGTCATTCTGAGTTATAGGATGTCTGTTTCTTACTGCTCTAATTTCTGCTTCAGATAAAAACAGATTTAATACTTTGAAACTTATTTAATAGAATTGCCTTTTGAAAAGTTAAAATTTTATTTTAAATATTATATATTATTTCCAGCATCAGTGACATTTATAGCAGCTTGTGGCTTTCTTTTACCTATATTTACTCAGTGAACTTAGCACCAATATTTCCCATGATGCAGTTTCCCAGATTCTGGGTTTCAAAAAGAGAAATTTTGCAAATCGATCAGTGTTAGTAAACTGTTTTCAAGAAATGTGAACAAATCTGTACATTTTACCAACACAAGCTACTTAATAAATTTTTGCATATTTTAGCACATCTGCTAGACATGCCTCCCAATCTGAATTTGACACTTGAAGTGTTATATCTGCTGCTGTTTTTACAAATGCCCATCTCTTTTTATTAACAGAGATTTCCACTGGATTAACTTTAAACATTCTGAATGTGTCATTTAATCATTGCTGCTATTTTCTCATTATAGAAAAGAGTAACCCTTATGACTGCTGGTTTCATATAAGCAAGATTGTACAAACAGTGAGAATTTCGTGCTTATGCTCCAGAAACATGCAGTCATGTTAGAAGATCCAGAGTGTTGGAAACACTCAAAATATCTTATTAATGCAAAAACCCCAGGCCCTGGTTTCTTAATAAATATTGGTATCGCTGTGCAACACTTTGGATTTTATTTTGGAAAGTTAATCAAAGCAGCTGGACCTGTGGCTGCAGAGGGCATAATGCTGGGTAAAGGCAGAGCTGCTACACAATACTGTAAAAAAAAAGGTAAAGTTTTCCCCTGCCAGTCAGGGCTGACTCTTAGGGCCAAAGCTCATCTCTGTTTCCTAATCAAAGAGCCAGCATGTCCAGAAGATGCTTCTGTGGTCATGTTGCTGGCATGACTATATACTGAGGGCACAGACACTATTATCTTTTCCACCAAAAATTATATTTATCTACTTGCATTTTTACATGCTTTCAAATGGCTAGGATGGTGGGAGCTAGGCAGACAACAGGAGCTCACCCCATTAGGCGGCAGTTCTTGGGTCTCAAACTCAAGCCCAGCATCTTAACTGCTCACACCACTGTGCACCCATGCTTACCTGTACATATCCATACATGAAATACTGCAGACACATGCTATATGTGTGTCCTTTCACACTCCAAAGTATATTTCTTGAAGTTGCACTGAAGTATTATACAACCCAATATAACAGTAATTTTTTTGTCTGAATGTATTTGCTCTTTCAAGTATTTGCCTCAAATTATTTGAGTTGCAAAATTATTCTTACTGTTGAATGGACAAAGTATTTTTAATTGTGGTAGGAGAAAGAGAGATTTTGCCTTCAACATCTAGAAACAATTTTTCATATTACAGTTTTGACATATCAGATGGATGGATTGCTCCTAAACCCACTCTTTATTTGTCAAACTCAGTTAGATCCACTCCTGATATTTTTGTGAAAGTAACAAAAATCTACTCCTGTATCCATCAAAC
>JANHZU010002783.1:34931-47507 GCA_032468055.1 Acrochordus granulatus | reverse complement strand
TGAAGGGAAGAGGAGAAGGGGACAGCAGAGGATGAGATGGATAGATAGTATAGTCAGTGTGATGGGTGTGAGCTTGGAAAGACTCCAGGAGGCAGTGCAAGACAGTGGGGCCTGGCGTAATGCAGTCCATGGGGTTGCGAAGAGTCGGACATGACTGTGTGACTGAACAACAACAAATAAGAAAGAGAGGTGGTAAAGCATAGTCAGACTTATCACATTCTGTTACTATTAGTCCATCTCAATAAAAGTAGTTTTAGCTTCTGTGAAATTTGTTTTTTGATCTGAAAAGGTACTAACATTTGGCTGCTCTGTTTGCCTGTTTTCTTCTGTTTCTTCCCCCCGAGGGCAATCTAACTTTATCTTCATCTAGAACAAAGTATTATCTTTTGAAAAATTAAGTATCTTGGATATTGACATTGCTACTGTACAGACTTATGGCATACTCCTTCCTTCTCTGTTTGATGTCCTTTGACTCAGTTGTTATATATCCATTGGCACCCTTTAGCATACCAGTTAGAAGTTGGAATGGCTTTCTGAGTTTATAATTATTTTGTAAATATTTTTTATTGTTTTTATGTGACTATTCTATCTTAGATGTCTTCACAAATGTTATTGTAATATTATTTCTTATGCTCTTATCAACTCTCTGAACTAGCCTGTTAAATTCATTTCTGAGGTTTTTATCTTTCTTGGCTTTAACTTTTCTTATCTTGATAATTCCCACTACCTCTTCTGACATACATTTTGCATTTTTTGTGTTTCTTGATCTTTGGAAGACACTTTTCATATTCATTTTAACAACTTTTAAAATTTAATTTTACTATTTGTCTGGTTTCCTGTAACTGAGGTTTAGGACTTCAAAATTATTCCTGACATTCTCCTTGAAGGTGGGTACATGTTCAGGATCAATACTGTAGAAACAGCTTTTCTTCTCCTTTAGCTTAACCTGGAACTTATATATGAGCATTTCATAACCTGTCCCACAATCTCTCTCTGGTAATCTGTTTTTGTTATCTTATTTTTTCCACCTTCTAGTACCAATAATATAGTCAGTTTCTGCCTTTGTATGTATGTATGTAAAATTCTCAGAGACTGCCTGAATAAGTCTCTACAGTTTTCTTGGCAAGTTTTTTTTCAGAAGTGGTTTGCCATTTCCTTCCTAAACCTGAGAGAGAGAGAAAGAAAGAGAGAGATTGAGAGAGGGAGAGAGAGACCAGCGAAAGGTCACCCATCTGGTTCATCCCCAAGATAGGAATAGAACTCACAGTCTTTCAGTTTCTTGTCAGATGCCTTAATCTTTAAACCAAACTGGCTCTCTTTTCCTTATTATTTACAACTTTCCAACCAGAAGCATCATGGAACACATTTTGCTGGCATGTATTGTCAATTTCAGATTGAATTTGATCATAACATTCATAAATGTCTTCTGCATTAGTAGTCTAAGCATAAACTTTGATAACCATCATATTAAAAGCTTGTTTGCAAAGTTTATTGATCTTATTGGCTCTTTCATTGTATTGTACCCAAGTACGGATTTTACTATATCCTTCCTGATTTTGAAACCAATACTGTTTCTTCTTTTCATGACCTCAGTACTAAGCAGTATGATATTCTGATTGAAAAATGTCCAGTTCCAGTCCATTTCAGATTTCTGATGCCTAAAATACCAATCTATAGTTGATTCATTTCATCTTTCACTGAGTTGAGCTTTTTCAAGTTTATGTTTCTTATGATCCAGTTTTGTTTTTGTGGATTTCTATACTGTCAAGCATTTGAAAATGAAACAATTAATTAAAGGACATAAAGTAAATGAATTTCTGCCATTTCATGTCCTTCACCACTCAGTGTCGATTGACTAAAGTGTCAGATGTGGTATGTAGTAGCAGATTATATTTGGCTTTTGGTACTGACTGACTTTTGTCCTCTGATAGTTTAGAAATGAAACTGAAGGCATGATGTTGAACACCAAAACTGAAATTTACCAAATGGAGAGTAAAAATCCTCATTAAACAACAACTCTATGATTGTCCCCATTAGAATTACTTTCATTGCTGTAATAGAAAATGGTAAAAAAATGTTTTTGGATTGTAATGACAGACTTAATTTACATTAATAGTTTAAAAAAAGTGATAGATGAGTGAGTCATCTTTATTGGCTCCTACATACGTACAGCATTTCTGGACTATTACCTGGGTTGACAGGTATGCCAGAAGCTCAGTATTCTAATCAGAATATCTGCAAGGAAAAATAAAGACAATGTGTGATCATATTGCTCAATAATAGTATATCTCCATATACCAAAAGCTGCTTTTAGCTTTAGCCAGCAGAATCAATAATAATGCTACTGTTTTCTTTCTGATTTGACATGATCTGATTTGTCAGAGTTCACACCATGCTTAGAATTCAAAAAAACAAAAAGGTGATTAGGTCAAGATTTAATTTTGCTTGAACTAGTCAGGATTTTCTTAGCACTCATTGGATTGTATGTACTCCAAAGCAGAGATAGGGCAATCCTATCATCTTCAACAAGGTTTAACTTAAGCACTGCTCCAGAAAAGATATTAGTACCATGTGTACAAGTTCATTTTCTTTCCTCAGCAGGTTGATATTTCTGAGAAAGAAACTAGGTTTCCTGTATTCATCATGCATGAGCTCCTAATAACTTATTTTTAGCCCAAAATACATTAGAACAATTCTCTTTCATTTATTTCAGTCTATTCACTCTGCAACATAATGGAATTCTTATTTACAAGGGGAAAAAAAGTTCCACGTGTTTGATGGGCTTATTCTTAGTTAAATATGAATAATTATTGCAATCTTTAAAAATTGATTTTCTTACAAGATTTTGTCCATCTTTATTCATGGGAAAATGTGGCAAGGAAAGTAATATTACATATTTTTCTGCCATCACTCACTGTGTTTTTAGATCAGCATAATTAGGATATTATAATTGGAATTACTAGGTTGTATTAAAAGATAATTGTTTCAGAAATTAAGAATTGTAAGAGCAACAGTTTATAATTAAAACCTTGCATCGTTGTCAATTACTGATGTAATATACAATGAGCTCTGCTTGCTTCCAGAAATCTTAAAGCATTAGATTTTGGGAAATGATAAATGAAACAACTAAAATTATATAAGAAATGAAAGATTTTAGATGTTAGTGAGCATCACAATGAAACAAATTAGGATTACATTCATTCCCACTCTCTTTTTAGAATGAAGTAAAAACTGGTCAATGTTTGCCCTTGTTTGGAGGAGCAGAAAGGAGAATAATTAGAAATAAATCTGCCTATTAGATTACAAAAATTCAGTATTGGCTATATGAAGACAAATATTTGTTGTACTGGAGAAATCACAGTACATTACAGCACAGAAGAAGAATGAACACATATACACATACACATTGAGAAGAATGAATGAATAAATACACACACACACACATACATACACACTGAGAAGAAGAATGAATACACACACACACTGAGAGCTGCTATACCGGAGTCAAATTCCTTGCATGTTTAACCAAGCTTGGTCAATGAAGTATTTGAGTATCTGAGTATATCAGTTAAATCAACAGGTAGAACTTTGGCATGAAACTAAATAAAGTTTCTTGACAACATTCAGCCCAGAAATGATTTATTGAGGCAAGCTTTGATAGAATTATTTATTTTACTATTGAATATGCATTATTGTTACTATTTTAATGTGACTTAAAGCATAGTGCTTTGATATGATTTAATTAAATGCAATAAATTAATATTTCCATATTTTATGGGTTATCTCAATTTCAAGAAAAGATAATTACCTCTCTTACAGAGCACTGTTGACTGAAATAAAATCACACTGAACAAAAAGGTTATGACCAGGGCCTGAGAAAAAATGCAAGATGGCATCAAAGCACCATCTTTTTAAAGTAACTGATGTAAAAGATGGGTGCAACTTTGTCTGGTTGTTGCCATTATCTTGACTTTTTACCTTCCCCATCACATGGACTTCTCTGACTATGGTGATTTGAAATGAGAAATAATTCTAGAACCAATGAAACAATAAACAGCATATGCATGAGACTGCAAGGTCCCTATGCCATAATTATAATTCTCTGATATTTTGAAGGACAAAATACACACACACACAAAGCTATAAATAAAATTAACACTTAAAAAAATAACTAGCAAGCCATTATAATCATCCAGAAAAATCTCAGCCTTTTCAGGTATGGTATTTAGATTGCTTAAGGAAGCTTGTTCATATGATACCTGCTTGAGAAAAAGAGGTTTTCTTTAATCAACATTGGTAAGCTGCTTAAACAAAGAATATTCATTATTAAGAGCCTGTTTATTCTGCTTTAAAACTATTTGTGTTACTGTAGATGTTGGGCTTGTCCAAAAGATAGGGTAGACACAGGACAAATATGTTCTTGATCAGGAATGTAAATATTCAAAGGTAAAATATGTTTTTTGTTTTCCAGTGAATGCCTTTCTCTTTGAAACAAATGACATTTAAAAGTTGTTGAACCTTCTGTGTTAGAAGATTACTTTTTAATTTTTCAACAATGAGGAAAAAATAAGCTCACTTTTGCTTGGCTTTGTTTTCAGTATAATTTCTTTTTCATTTTCTTGGTAGAAGGAGGATGATGAGGCATATATTCATAGTCTAAATGCATACTAATGATGTACTTCCCAAATACTTGGTCTATGCCAGATCTTGGGATGTGTACAGGTTATGAGTGTTACTGATCAATCTGACAAAATGGGTGTTGCATCGTCATATCACCATCCCTGAGACTCACTTTGATAAAAACTAGTTAGACTACAGATTTATGTGATCCAATTAACGCAAATATTGTAATTGCTAACTTATTATTATGTTCCATTAAACTTTCTGACAAATGTAAGAAATAAATGCAGGATGTAGAGATTTGGGGTCCAGTGCCCTACTTTTGAGTAATGGATGAAGCAAGAAAGAAAGGAGACAGACAAAAGCGCTACTTGGAAAGTGGGCAGTCTAGAAGATGAAGCAGAAGATGAGGAGCAGGAGCTAGAAGATGAAGCATGATGCATGAAGCAGTGAGCAAACATGCACACTCTTTTGAACCCACCCTCTCTCCTTTTAGTCACATGTGCTACATTACATCATTCAGTTGCAGGACATAGACACAAGATAATCAGACAGGTCAATTGGGCAAGGGTTAATCATCCCTCATCACTAATTAGGAAGGCAGAGACATACGCTTCAAAGGAAAAAAAATATCCCTCTAAATTCCTGCTAACTCTGCAAACAGGCTTTCATGGGTTTGCCCACGAGGTGCCATATTTATAGGAAGCAAAACTCCGTCCGGATAAGCCTTGATGAGATTAATTCTTTCAAGATTTACAGGAAGCAAAGTCCAGCTGAGTAAACTTGGACAGGATTATTCCTACAGCAGGAAATCCATATTTATTTTTATACAGAATAAAATAGTCAAATATGAATATTCATTTCATACATTTATATATTTTTTTCTTAAAGTAATGTCATTTTATGGACACTAAACACTATTTTAAATCACTTGTCTCTATGAACAAATTTTGCATGTCTTGTTCCACAATATATGCTGAATGGTATAAATATTTTGAGATTAAAAGTATGGTCTCCAGTGAACTTTATCCATGGATGTATCTATATCACATGGACACCATATTAATGGATTGGTCATTATTTATTTCCAAAATGAAGATCTTATTTGAGTTTTACTTGATTTATTTGTTTAAACTAAACTGTACTAAAATTGTTTGCCTACAGAGAACTTTTTGTTTCATAAGTGATTATCTAGATTCTGGTTTCCCATATGTATGTAGTTCTCCATCACCTTCTTTCAGAGTGGGATTTCCTCAATTTCTTAGTGTTACCTGGTAGTCTTTAATCCAAGTAATATCTCGGGTCAATGTTGTTAAGCTTAAAGTCAGTCATTCACTACCATCTGCTGAGATATAAGTGGTAAATTATAAAAGAGAATTTGAAGGGTTAGCAAAAAGCCCTCAAGACAAGTACATCTATCCATGGAAAATAAAAACTAGCTCATTTAGTTGAGATCAAATTTGACATTTAAAACTTCCCAAAAGTATTTTCCCAGGAAAAGTAAACTGTTGGCTCAGCCATAAAACCTTTAGAAAGTCCAGGAATGCTGATAGGCTGAGAAAAAGATATTAGGAGATGAACATAAAGATTGAGGATAAGGAACAGTTTGATAAGCTATGGAACAGTAGTTTTCTAGAAAGAAACTATGTTCATGAAATAATACCTCTTGTTCTTTCAAACTCCCATTATGTTTGTAGTCCTGCCTTATTGCCTCATTGTTATTCCCTCATATCCTCATTAGGTAATTTATGTGCTGTATGTAATCAAATACTTGTTGTCTATATTCAAATCAGAACTGTTGCTTCTTTACCCAATTAAGTGTAAACTCTAATTTGTATAACTTTAAAAGAGGGACTGCATTCCATCTCCTTTTTAGGCCTGTCTTTCCCTCTAATGTCATTAATAAATCAATTTGTGCTTCACCGTAATTAAGTTCTGGTCTCCAGTTCAAAAGTACTCCTGGGAAAATTCTCTTCAATTTACATTATATCTCTTTCTTACAAGTATTACACATTAATTTACTTTCACAAGCAATCTGACTAATTTTCCATTGTGGGAAGATGTTTCTTTCCTTTTTCCATGGAAGGCAGTCCATTGATGATGGGTGATCATGTGCTATGCAATCAAAGGATGACAGATGGAGTGATATGTATCAATTTGGTAATAAGCCTAAAATACAAGCACTTGCATTTTAGAACCTCATCTGCTATTTTAAAATAAATTGTTCCAGTTTTTAAGAAGTAAGCTAATTATGTGATACGTTGCTATTATTTTCCTGTCCTATCTGTGACCTTCACATAGACATCTGATTGGCAACTTTGGGAACAGAACACTGAGCTATTAAGCCCTCGGTCAGATCCAGTAACAATTATTTTACATTTTTATATTTGCACTTCTTATTCCTCATTTAGAACTGATTATTCATTACAATTTCTTAAATTTCTAAAGCTTTTCCACTTCGTTTTCCCATTGTTATATCTGAAATTGCCACACACTCTCACACACAATTCTTTCGAACTGTCCAGCTATATGGACATAATGTTCCCTTGCTTTGGTAACAGCTGAAACTAATTTCAGAAAGAATATTATCCCTGTCCATCCACACAATAAACCCCCATTCTTTCAGGCTCTCAATATTCAGATATTTATGTATGTGTTCCAAGCTTTATCTATATAGATAGATGTAAGCCATTTTTTTATTATAAACAAGATTCCATGCATATGATCTTGTTAGTATGGCTGAGGCAGCATGTTTTACCCCAACTATTCTTTTGTTCATTTATTTCTCTTTCTTAGACTAATTTTTCCTTGCATTTGGCAAGGACAAGGAACTTCACAATACATGCAAAGAAAATAAACATTAATGGTACATTGCCCATTGATGAATCCATACAGAGGAGTTTATCATAAGATAGTGTAACAGGTACAGGTTTCCCCTGCTAGTTGTATCTGATTCTAGGGGGTGGTGCTCATTTCTGTTTCATAGCTGAAGAGCCAGCATTGTCTGAAGATGCTTCCACGGTCATAGGGCCAGCAGGACTATATGCCAAGGTGCATGGAAAATTGTTACCTTCCCACCAATTCAGGCAGAAATTTATCTACTTTCATTCTGAATGCTTTCAAACTGCAAAATTGTCAGGAGCTGGGGCAAATAATAGGAGCTCACCTGTTACACAGTGCCTGGGTCTCAAACTTGGGCTATCAATCTTCTGGCCAGCAAGTCAGCCATCTTAGGCCATTGAGCTGATGCAAGTCAGCATCTTAGGCCATTGAGCCCCTAGTGTAACAGCATAATCCTCTAATTCCTTCTATACCACCACATATATGCCAGGCATGAAATCCATTCTTAAAGCAGCTTTCTCTTCAACCACTGGGATAGCACAAAAGGACCTGGCAAAATGACCTATTGGATTCTTCTGGGTAAACTCAGGAGAATATCATCTTTCTATCAAAGGGTTGGTCTTTATGCTGAATACAGCAATTTGGAAAGGAGCATTAGTTTAGGTTGGAATGGGGAGTACTGGGGAATTGGGGAATTGCAGAATTCTGTGACTGCTGGCTAGATTGAAAAGTAAAATTTTTTTGGGTAAAATGTAAATAAAAAATAAATAAAACACCAACAAATCTGAGAGCTATTTAATGACAAAGCATTTCCTTAACACTTAAATCTGCATACATGCAATCAAGCTTAACTTTTGGCATCTTTACATTACTTTTCCAACTTAAACTCAATCTGTTACAGTTTTCATGTTCTGTTACTTTAGTTTTTGTACCTATGTTAGTTGTCTTCTAGCAGAAAGGTAACAATCCATTCAACCAAATGGATGAAGACAAGAGGAGGCTGGAACAGCTTCATGTTAAGAATTCAACCTCTAAGAATATGGATCAAAGACTTATCATTCGGCAGCCCTAAGATTTATATTCTTGGAAACTACAAGGAACCTACATTTTCATTTTCTGGAGCACAAAGTGAGAAATTTAAGAAGTTGACAATTTTCTGATATTTATCATACAGGCTGAGTAATATGGCAGGTATATGGGTCTAATACAATATGCCGCAATTTGATTCTTATAGTTATTGAGCCTTGGTCACCTCAAATGTAGACATGGTCTACAAAGGAATGCCCTTGAAGAACACTGGGAAGCTAGAATTGTTTTAGAATGCAGTGGCATGATCATGGATGGCAGACCATGACATGGCAATGCATCACTCATGCCCCATGAGCTGCATTGGTTCCCAGTTACTTTTTGGGTATAATTCAAGGGATAGTTATATGTTTCTTATTTTCCATTCTATATGATCTAACAGAACTGACACATTCTGGGTTCCACTGGTTAAAATAATGCCATGTAGCAAACCCAGAATTGCATTTCCTTTGAGAATGGCATGACCTCTTCCTTAGTAATCTTTAAAAGTGAATAAAATGTGGCATTTCTTCCAGGCCTGTGTTATGTGGTTGGATGGCCTCTCCGATTTTTGTCTCTGCTGGTGTATGACTGGATTTGGTTGCTCTGCCTTCCAGATGACATTATCCATTGGATTCTATTGTTGATTTTATTGTTTTTGCATATGCCAAGATAAGTTTAGGACACCAAAAAATTCAACAAAGAACTGTGATGCAAGTATGTCAGATACTGCTAGTAGACCTTCATGTAAGAATAGCTATATTAACTCCTGCAGAAGCCCTCCTCATTTAATTTGATGTTGTAGAAAACCATTGAGATGACATTACAAAAAAATTATCCAAAAGCCATTTAGACAATTATAAGACAGAAGCATATGTTGAGCCCAGATGGCAGAAATAAATAGAAAACCCTCAGAGTGACTTCTTCCTGAAGGAGGATAGGGAGAACACAACCAGACTTTTATATTTCTGTTGCTATGATCTATCTCAGAAATATAGTTCTGGCCTTTCTGTGGAGTCAGTTTCATGATCTAGTCAGCTACACAGCACTAACAGATATTGCCTAACATCTATTTCAAAAGGTCATCTCAGGCACCTGTGGTCTCTGATGATGATAATCCCTCAGGTATGGACATTACACATGTTTTCCATACCGGAAATCATTTTTTCAGAATGAATCATTTCTACTCTCATTCTCTATATCATGCTTTCATGGTATACATTTTTGTTTTGTTTCACTGCAATTTTTCTTCAACTTTCCTTCTTTAAGAATAATTTCCTCTTTGCTCCTTAGATAAAATACAAACATTTTTTCAAGATAACTAGTTGCTAGTCTGAACCAGCCTGAGGCACAGGATTTTCCTTCCCTATTTAAAGATACTTACTGTATGCCTTTTCTTGATTCAGTTGTCTGCCCTTTATACTTATAACCATACTCATAACATTAGCAAAGTTCCTTGGCTATTTTATAAGTCATAACACAGTAGCAGAAAATAGTAAAAGTGCAAAGAATTTGAGCACCCGAGAAGCTACATTAGAAGAATGTTGGTAAACGTATATAATATTGTGCAAGGATTGACATGGTAGGACTGACTAAGGAAATTTTGCTCCATTACAAGATAATTTGTCTCTTAAGAGTAACAATAGAATTCTTTGTGCCTGATTCCCTACCCCGTTTTATTTTAACTGCATTTATGTTCCTTTAATTAAACTAACAAACACATTTCTTTGCCTCAAAGAAAATAATTAGTCTATCCCATTATCTTGATTTATAAGGATGTCTATGGGCATTAGTCCCATTACTGTAAATAATGCTTATGTACTTTGTATAAAATGGAAACCTGGATATCACATCTGGGTTAAAGCACTATTCATGTAATTTTATTGCTATATATTCAGAATACTGACCAAGTAATTGCCTAAACTTGGAATCTCTATCACATAAAAGTCTCTCAACTGTACAAACTGGGCAACTACAGAAAAAAGACCAGCTTTAAAAGCAAGAGCCACATGTATCATCCTGAAATTGACTAGTCATAATGATAGCATTCAAATTCTCCTTTAATGATATATTTCATTTAATTTTGTTTACCTATCCTCAGCTAACAGAAAACAACTTCTAGATTGAAGAGATACAGAACACTTGATCTCTTTGCCACATTTGAGTGGTCATCTAGAACTTTGAGGTTCAGAATGGATAGTTCTGCTCTTTCCCTCTACCTGTTCTCTGAAGATGGATTCAAGGCATATTATTTTGCTGTATCAGTTGGTTTTTCTTCCTGGTCCACAAATTTATGGTCCAAAGAATTTAATTGTTTTCAAGAGCCAGTTTATCAGTCCATGTCCAGAGAATCAATGCTATCAATATAATATAGGTGTTTCCCTGCAATAGCAGAGGACCTATTAATATGGAACATCCCATATTATGCAGCATAATGCATTTTAAAGGTTTTCAAGGCAGCTGAGGATTTTCCCATCAGTTTGGTTAGCAATTCTGCCTCATATCTACAATTCTGAAAAGCCATCACCTGGGTTAGATTGTTCCTGGTTAAATCACTTTCTGATCCTTAGTTTATCACATAGATAATTAAAATGAATTTACTGAAAATATGCTTCAAGCAACTGTACTGCAAAATCAAAAAGGGATCCAACCAATTAATACAAGATGATTTTAAAGACCAAACAATGGTTGGTTCTGCTCTTTTCCATGCATATTACAATCAGATCCTGATCAGTAACCATATTAAGAATAGCCTGGATCCTTCCAATTAGAATGCTCAGAACAAAGTACTTACAGTATCCAACTGAGTTTGCAGACTTCTGTCATGGTTTGTTCTGAATCTTCTTGGTCAGATTCTGGGGAGCAGAAAAGATAGATAGTCAGCCTGAAAAGCCAACACACAATCAGATATTTGCAGCAGGAAATCAGATACTTGCAGAAACTCCAGGAGTCAATGAGCCTGAGCAGGTGGGATTTGATTCAGATAATGAGGGGTCATATGCTGGCAAAGCATCTAGCCCAAGAACATGCTGAGAGCTACAAAGGGTTGAGCAAAGCAATCAGAAAATTTCCTAACAGTACCCTTAATCAGACCAATGCCAGCAATAATAGTATGCAACAAGAGGCTTTTACTTTCCCCAAGAAATAAGTCAACACCAAACTTGTGGTCCTGGTACTTTTGCTCTTTGTCATGCCCTCAGACCCTTAGCTTGACATTTGTACCAACTCGTGTATTTCTCTAATGCTAAAACTCTGGATTGTTATGAGCAATACTTGTACAGTATCTCCTCTTCTTCCTTTTTCCTGCTAATGACTGGAATGCTAATAACTCAAATTTCAAAGCCAGTCCTAGTGCTCCCTAGAAATTATACATCACAAGAAAATATCCTTGCAGATAAAGTCACTTGTATCCACTCTGTTTTGGGTCCTAAATAAGCAAAGCTTTTGGAATAAGCAAGTGGCATCCTTTATTATGGTCCAGGTTTCTTTTAAGCGTATGTAATTTGAGTAAGTGAATAGTATTCTTTGCAAGATGAGCATTGCCATCTGGGCATTATATCTATGTTCCTTATGGTTGCCAAGTATGCAGCAAGATGCAGGTGGTGATCATTGTTTCAAGGGAGGATTTTTTTTTATCAACAGCCTTGGGAAAAAAAGCAGTACAATACCCCTTCCTGAAGAAGCAATCCCTCAAGCAAGCCATAATTGTCAGTTTTCATCCTGTCTCTTTATCTTTAAAGCCATAACATTTAGAAAGATCACAAATTATATTGCCATGTGCAATCCTGCCTATCCACTCTGAATATCTAGAGAGGGTCTGCTCATTTCTGAGACATCTGACTAGATATCACTTCTTTTTGAAAATAGTTCCCAATTTTGGTATATGCTAGTCCAGAGGTAAATTGAGACCAGATCCTCCTTGTATTTCAGAGGACACTGAAGGTCTTTCTGTTTCAAAATATATTTTGCCTAGTATGTCTGTGAAGACTCTCACTTGTCCAGGGTAATTGCATCGCAACAAAGTTTAAAAAACAGGCATCTGGACTGGAT
>JANHZU010002782.1:0-11806 GCA_032468055.1 Acrochordus granulatus | reverse complement strand
CTCCTTCCTTCCTTCCTTCCTTCCTTCCTTCCTTCCTTCCTTCCTTCCTTCCTTCCTTCCTATTCCCATTCCCATTCCCATCTCCTTCCTCCCTTCCCATTCCCATTCCCATTGGAGTGCAGGAAGGCAAACGTGGCCCACCTGGGCGTAGTTCCACGTCCGCTCCCCGATCTGGCTCTCCGTCCCGTAGTAGATTCTCCCCGTTTCGTTCAGGACATATTCATCCAGACTGCTGCTCTGCGGCACGTAAACCGAATCCTCTACAAAGGGAGAAACGGGCAAGGATGAGTCGTGAAGGGGGACTCTTCCCCTGAGAAGGTTTTCGGGAGAGGCCGAAGGGGGGGCCGAGCCGAAAGGCGCGCCTGGGCGGTTCCCCCACCTTTCAAAATGTCCTTCAGCCGGGAAACCCGCGGCACCTGGGCATTTTCTTGCGAATGAAACTCTCCTTTGCAGCTCGTGTGTGCCACCTTATAATTCCTCGGCAGAAACTCGTTGTGTTAAAATTGTCCTAATAAAACCCTCAGGATTATTTCTGTGTATTTCCTTGAAAACGTATGGAAATTTTGGGGGGGGGAAACCTTTCGGAGACGGCTCTGCAAATGTAAAGAGGTAATTTCCTGAAGGAAGGACTGAATCTTCCTTTTTCCTCCTGCCCAGAGAGCATTCCCGAAATGTTCCCTCCACGGGGATGGTGGTGGGAGCGTCCCTTGTTTCCCTTTTCTCTTTCTAAAGTTCCCTTTGGTGTGCCAAGCTCAAGGTTTGTTTGTTTTGGTCCTCCCTCCGATGAATGTCGGAGAGAAGATAATTCCTTTCTCCCCACCCTGTCTTTTTGCCTCTTCTCAACCTTCCCCGTAGTTCAGGAAGGAAACAGGAATAAGGGTGTGGATATGTGATAAAAAAAATAACTTTTGCATGCGGAACATGCAAACACAGCACTTCCGCGGGTTCCTTCGGGAAGCCCCAAGCTGAGACATTTTTCAGGCAGAAGCTGGGATGGGGAGAGTCCCATTTTCCCCTCTTGAGCCTGCATCGAAGATCAAAGACGATCCCGGAGAAATAGCTCCCGATGCAAAAAAGCTCATCTCTTATTCTGATAAAGACGGGTTTTGGGTGCGACTCGGAAATGCAATCGGGGCTTTGTCATTTCCACGCCCTGCTGACTCCGACAGAAAATTAAGCGAGCCTCTTTCGCCTCCCCCACTGAGGTCCCGCGGCAGATCATGTCATTTTGATCGTCTTTTATGCGCCGTGAAAATTAAAAAAAAGAGGGTACTTCGAAGGGATCTCCTGTTCTTGGCAGATATTTATGGCTGTTTCCTGACTGGGGGTTTGGATGGTCACCCGGCCGTCAGCGTAGCAAAACATCCCATAAGGAAGACAGGACTGATTTCGTCACTGCTGTGGCCGTGTCATGCTCGAAATCAGTGCTTTCTAAACGTTTTCTCTCGTTACCCAAAATTATTTGTCAGAAAGCTAGCGTGAGGGTTAGGTGACATTTCCATATTATTGAATTTAATATATTAAATATTAATATATATTTTTATATATTCTCTCTCTCTCTGTCAAAACATGAAAATATGTTTATCCTGTATATTCTATCTTTATAATATGTTTTTTGTTATGCAAATAGCCCTTGACTTACGACCGTGACCAGGACCAGAATTTTCGCGGCTAGGCAAGAAGGCTGTTAACTGGGTTGCCATGAATTTACCACCTTTTTCGCCATGGTGGTTAAACGAATCACTTGTGAAATGAATCGTGCGGTGATTGAGCAAATCTGGCTTCCCCCATTGTGGTTGCTTGCTTGTCAGAAGCCGGCTGTGAAGACTGCAAATGGCAGTCATGTGACTCCAGGATGCTGCAGTTGTCGTAAATACATGCTGGTGGCCAACTGCCCAAATGTTAATCACACGACTGTGCGGGTGCTGCAGCGGTTTTACGTGCGAGGACTGGTGGTAAGTCACTTGTATCAGCACTGTTGTTACTTCGAACGGTCGCTAAATGAATGGTTGCAAGCTGAGGACTACCTGTTCTACATGTTTTCCCAGTGCAGGAAAAACTCTTTAAATCAATTTAAATCTCTCCGTTGTGATTGTGCAATGGCTTTGTGTGTTGTTGCCCAAAGAACAGCCACTTTTGCCCTGTTTGGAGTAATTTACCCAGGTTTGGAAAGCACTGCTATAAATCAGTGGTAAGGAGTCTGAAGAAATGAATGAATGAATCCATCCATCCAAAATGATTGTGCTCCCATAAAAAAGAAAGAGAAGGAAACTTTTTAACTGATGACACAGGCAGATAGATAATAGGTATGATACACAAGTAAATGATTGCCTACATCAGCCTCCCAGACAGACTGGGAATTCATCTCCCAGAATTCCCTAGTCATGCCAACAGAGGAATTCTGGGAACTGAAATCCCAACCTGGCTGCAAAATGCCCACTTGAGCAAAGCCAGGCTGCTGATTCTGGTTTTAATTTTAATTAAATTTAGACTTAATTAAATTTTAATTAGTATTAGTTTTAATTAATTTATAATTAATTAAAATTAATTCTAATTAATTTTAATTTCATTCTCGAACTTACCAGTGCACCAGGGGTTGAAGAGGATGTAGATCTCATTGGCGGCGTCGAAGGGGGCAGCATATTCACCTCCTTTGCTTCGGGTTTTGACGCTAAACTTGTACTTGCCGATCACAGCTGTGGGCGAGGGGCAGACCCGGATACAGATGGCGCTGTTGTCCATGCTGGTCACTTCAGCTGACCAGCGTATGCCAGGCAGGGAGTTGCTTAGGGGGATCAGAATATGGGTGCCCTTGGAGGGCTGTGGGTTGGAGCCTGCCAGGAGAAGAAATGAGGTGGAAGTTAATAAAGATGATAAGATAATACAACAGAAAGACCTGCAAACAGAAACAGTGGCAAAAGAAAGCAAAGACAGTACCAACAGTGATAGGCTCCTTGGGTGCAATCCCAAAACAGCTGGAGCACTACTTGAACACCATCACTGGCATTGGCAGAATCACCATTAGCCAATTGCAAAAGGTAACTTTGCTTGGAAAGGCACTGAGAAAATCACTGTCAGTCAATTGCAACAGGCAGCGTGACTCCGAGCACTTACACCTTGCGACAATACATTTGACGTCATCAAAGAACAACATCTGCTTATCCCAGGTCCTTTATTTATTTAGTCATTGTAGTGGCCGTGTGATGCTATAAATCAGTGCTTTCTAAACTTTTTCCCCCATTCCCCAAATTATTTATTAGAATGTTAGGGTGAGGGTTAGATGACATTTTCACGTTAAAAATATATTTTTATATATTCTCTCTCTATATATATATATCCCAGGGTCTTGGGAAGGACACGATAGGTGGACAAAAATGCCAAATCCCGTCTAAATATCTGGCTGACTGTACACAATAGACAGCAAATGCCACCTCTGCAAAGAAGCTGAAGGAACAGCGGAGCGCGTTGTGAGTTGCTGCAAGGAGATCACATAGACTGACGGCAAGCAACGGCATGAGAAAGTAGCAACAGTCGTGCATTGGAAGATCTGCAAGAAGTCCCATTTGCCTGCAAGCAAGAACTGGTGGGACCATAAAACAGAGGAACTAATAGAAAATGAAGACGCTAAAGTGCTCTGGGACTTCAGAATTCGGACAGAGAGGCACCTGCCACATAACACCACAGACTTAACAAACTGTCGATAACAAGGACAAAAAAAGTCTGGATAGTGGATGTGGCAGCACCTGGAGGCAGCAGAAGAGGAGAGGAGAACTGGAGGAAATCACAAAATACGAAGGAATAGAACGACTGTGGCAAACGAAAGCAGAGGTGCCAATAGTAATAGGGGCTTCGGGTGCAATCCCAAAACAGCTGGAGCAGCCCTTGAATGCCATCATTGCCATTGACAAAACCACCATCAGTCAGTTGCAAAAGGCAGCTTTGCCTGGAACAGCTCACGTCCTGCGAGGGTCCCTTTAACACATCACACCACATCTGCCTATCCCAGATCTTAAGGGAGGACTCATTCCATGCCAAACCCAGCCTCAACATCTGGCTGGCTGTGTGCCTACCCTTAACAATAACGCATTAAGCATATATTTGAGTTTTAATATTACACTTCGGCGTGTCTTCATTATATGCCTTGAGCTGTAGAGTGTGTGTGTGTGGCGGTGCCATCTTAACTTTTCTTAGCCATACCTTGTGGACAACTACAACCCCATGTTCTCTTCCAACAGCGTCTTTGCAGTCCCGGTCCTTGGAGTCGTATCCAAGTTTTTGCAAGAGGATTTCCCAAAACCAACACAATTATCGTAGTTGCAAGCCAAATGAAAAGAACAGGCGGTCCTAAAGCATCAAAGGACCCCTCCCCAGTCCTAAGCAGGATGTCCTTTCAGGAATGCTCTTCCGCCCCCCACCCGTCAATTTGGTACGGTCGTAGTTCCTTTGCTTTACTTAACCCCGGAACACAGCAAGACAGATGCCGGGGGTGGGCGGGGCGTGGATCACCAGCTCAGGAATGCATGCCTGTTCCTTTTTCATTCAGCTTGTCCTCGACATATGTCCACAATTGGGACCGAAATTTCCATTGCTAAACAAGGGGCTTGTAAAGTCACCCCTGAGGTGACTTTAAAAAAAAAGTTTTTAAATCAAAAAAAGTTGATTTTACAACTTTTTTTGCCACGGTTGTTAAGCGAATCAGCGCAGTTGTTAAGTGAATCAGGCAGATGTTAAGTGAATCCAGCTTCCCCCATTGGCCTTGCTTGTCGGAAGCCAGGTGGAAGGTCGCAGATGGGGATTGCACGACCCTGGAGCGCTGCAACCGTTTTAAATATATGCCGGTAAATACATGGGGATGCTGCAACGGTCGTAAGTTAAAACTGCAATTTGCAAATAGGACTACGGGTCTCCACTTGGTTAAACTACAACTTCCCGCATGCCTCGGCATCCAGATGAAACTAGGCGACTGGGAGTTATAGGTTCCCCACATAATCTAGGGCATTTTCCGCCCTCCCCTATCTTGGTTTTGGGTTGACCAGAATGCAGGTCCCAAAACAGAAAGAGGAAGATGAACAAAGCTAAAATAGAGTTTGGTATTTTGTTATGGGAACCATAAAATGATTTATCTGTTTGGACGGTATCCGTTTTGTGAAAACAAGGATTCTTTTTTCATAAGCTGCTCATCTGAAGCCAACTCTCACACCCAAACATCAACAAATCTACCCTTGTTTGTGGAGGTGGGTGCAAAGCACTGCTAAAAATATATATATATTTTATGGCCTGGCATTAAGCCTCAATTTTCTAGGAAGCTTAGATAAGGAGTGTAGGAACAGCCTGTGCCTAGTTGGTGGGAGAGGGCAGCTTCTCCCTTTAGAAACATGCCTGTCACATGTTCCAAGAGATAATGTGAATTCCACTCATGCCACAACTTGCTTCATCTCTGGAACCAACCTAAAATCAAGGCAAGCGACCTCCGGCATTCAGCCCTCTTGGCTCCTGATCTTAAACAGCAGGAGGGACGCTGGTTTAGTGCTCCGGGAAGCAATTTCCCCTTGCAATCCAGAGCCAAAATTGCCTTCCCATTTTGGGGGAGAAACAGTCCTTATCAAAGGCTGACCACGGGCTTGGTCATAAGCAAAGATTGCAATAAGAGGAATATTTTGATCATGGGAACCTCTAAAGCCCTCCTGAGCCAGGAGACTCAGGACAGTGTTGATCAGTCTCAGCAACTTGAAGATGTGCGGGCTTCAGCTCCCAGGATTCCCACGCTGGCCCTTTAAGCTGGGTGGACTTCAATGCCCAGAATTCCCGTGCTGGCCCTTTAAGGTGTGGACTTCAACTCCCAGCATCCCCCAGCCAGCAGAAGCCCATCCATCTTAAAAGTCGCAGAAGTCGCGCAACTGCTGAGAAATGGACTACAAACGGTAGGGCAGAATCGGAGAAATAAATTTTCACTCCAGCCTCTCATGTCCTGTTTCCTCCCTATGATCTGGAGTTTCAGGTTAGGACAAGCAGGCAAAAAACCCCGTTTCCACTTGCCAGGTAATAAAAGCGGCCGGGATCCGGTTTGGAGGCTGGGTTTTCCAGCTGGAAATGCACCTGTGCATTGTCCCCAGAAGCTTGGAAGACATCGGACGACATTCCCCACGGCTGGCTGAATCAGGATAATGGGGGCTGCGGTTCAACGGCGCCGCTGAGGGCATCCCTTAAAGGAAGATGAGCTGTGCTGTAGGCAGAAATTCAGCCGGCTAAGTTTCATTCAGCAGGCAGGAGAGAGATGACACCGCACCCTTTTCAACCTCTTTGGGAAAGTTGAAAATAGGACATTTTCCCCTAAAGGAAAAGATTTCCCGTAAGGGGGGGCGAAAAAAGAACACACTTCATCTTCCGTTTGGCGTAGAGGAAGGAGACACGTGACAAACGCTGATTTAGTCATAGCGACAGCGGAAGTGAGCATTTGAAACCTAACGCAGACGTCTTTGAAAAGGGACAGTCTGAATTTCCATTTGTCTTTGCGCTTCGGGTCGCCCGTGGATCCATCCTCCCGATGCGCGCAAGGCACCCACGGACGGTGCGCTGTTGCGCCGCATCGCTTGCTTCCTTCGGCTCCGGGCCACAAACCCATAAATGTATTTCATGAACCGAATCATCATCCGGCAAGCGCGGAGCTGGAATGCAGAAGTCATTAGTTTTCGGATGCCGTAACCGGTTCTTCCACCCTGAGCTTCAACAACCCGACGCTTCCCATTATAAGGATTTGGCATCCTTTCCTCCGCCGCGAAGAGCTTCAGCTCGTACGACTCGGAAAATGTTCCCAACCAACGAGGGGACTCCGATCCTGGGGCTCGGTGGCCTTCCCCGCTTGCTCGGTTTGCAGTGGCCTTGGAAACGGCCATTATTTGTAAGCTGCCTCTCTCTTCGTGAGGAACTTCTCCAGAACTTCGGAGGGTCATCCAAGGTTTCTCTGATGGTCATCCGGCGCTAGTCCTCATGAGGAATGACCTCCAGCGTTTCTCTCCCAGGCGTCTTCTTTCCGAGGGATCAGCATTCCTCAACCTTGGCAGGTGCAAGATGGGTGAACTTCAGCCAACAATGGTTTGGACAATGTTACGCTGATGTGATGGTGGTGGGCGGTCAACCCCTGGTGGGCGATTGGCCCCTCCCGTCCCTGTACACGTCCACGTCAGCACGCCATCTCCAAGTTTTGTAAACTTAATAGACCGGCTGACATCACTGATGGCATTTCCACGGCCTCCTCCAGCAATCTCCTTGGAGTGCAGCGTGTCCCAAATTTAAAATTAATACCTTCGCGGGACATCATATATTTCGCTAACCTCCAGCGGCCAAGGATGCCCACTCAGAAAAATCCAAAAAGGGGTGACCACCTTTTCGCAGAGCTGTACCTGATCAAAAAAAGCTCTTTGCCCGCTCTTGGGACTGTTGGATGAAGCTGATTTGCAGAGATTCAGGGCGGATTAAAAAATGCTCTTCTTCCCACAATGTGGATTCAGGAACCTATGGAACTCCCTGCCACAAGATGAGGCGACGGTTACAAGATGAAGCTGGTTTTAAAAGAGAATAAGCTAAGCCCGGAGTTTCGCCACCTTAGCGACTTTACGACGGGTGAGCACAGCTCCCAGAATCCCCCAGCCAGGATGGAAATCTGGGCATTGACGTTCACCATCTTAAACTCGCCAACTGGGAGAAACGCTAATCCTATGGCTATCATGGCACTGCGTGCGTCAAAATCTGATATCTCTCCCTTGTTTTGTTGCTATGTTGACATGGTTGCATCTGTCTGGCCGCTGTTACCTGTGGCATGTTGGGCATTGTGCCCGATGCAACAATATTTTTGGCTGCAATCACAATGGGAGGAATCCTTGTACTGGCAAGAGTTTGTCACTTCCCCCGGGGGGTGTGTGAACCTGGTTTAGGACACCCGTTTCAAGTTCTCAAGGCAGGTTCCCACTTGAATAAGGCCCTCTTAGAAGCACTTCACGGTGGGGTGGGGGAAAGACAGCTCGTGCTCACAGCCACTGCAAGTTCTTACAGGTAGTCCTCGACTTACGACCAAATTGATTCCCATTGCCAAGCAAGGCGGTTGTTAAGTCGCACCCGATTTTACCATTTCCCCACAATTGTTAAGCACATCACTGAGGTTGTTAAGTGAATCGTGCAGTTCTTAAGTGAGTCTGACTTCCCCCTCTTAAACCGACCGGGAAGGTCATGATGGTGATCGCATAATCCCGGGATGCTGCCACTGTTGCCGGTACAGTACATCCTTGTTACCAAGTGCCTGGATTTCAGTCTCATGACCCTGCGGATGCTGCAACGGCTGTAAGTGTGAGGACTGGTCGTAGGTCGCATTTCTCAGTGCCGTGGTAACTTTGAACGGTCGCAAAAGGAATGGTTGTAAGTCGAGGACTAAATGTACTTCCAAGCCGAAAGGATCAGGGGTCAGGTTGGTTACAAAATCTTCAACTGAGCTTTGGATCCTGCTTGATCTCAGAAAGACAGGCAAGAAGGGTGCCTGATTTTAAGGGATGCCCAGCTGGTGGAAGGGCAAACCGTGGCAGTGCCACCGAACCCTTGCCATGCTTTATTTATCGAACGGCCCGGAGGCTGCTGCAATCATGGATTATTGTGATTTTTCTGGCAGGGAGCCTGAAAAACTAAATATTACCGGAATGAGCAGAATTCCGGGTCTCTAATAAGCTCACCTCAGCCAAGGGGACCCACCGAGGTCCTCCTTTGCCGTATCGCGCCTTGCCAACTTGAGGCATCTCTTTCTGGGCTGGGAAACCCGTCTCTCTTTCGGCAAGGGGAGGAAACGCCTCCAAACGTGCCCCTTTCTCCCTGGGCAAAGAGGACGGCATTCTGCACATGCTCCCATGCCTGTGCGCGAGCCGGCAGGCACTTCAGCCCGGGAGGGTTGACGGACGCCGCTCCGTCGCAAGCCTAACTTGCTGTCCATTTTTTCTTCCCCAGCTCAAATTGAAAAAACCAGCCCTCCGTCGGTCGTTGCTCTGATTCCATTCACCCCAGAGTTCATGGACTCGGGCAGCCAATGCATTCAGATAAATTGTTGTCGTCGTCGTCGTCGTCATCACCCTATAATCACAGGCGTCCAAAATCCCTGAAAGTTTGAGCTATTTAGGGCGCCACGCCCATCAGTCCTTCCGATGCGGCGGTGATGTCTGGGTTTTGCGTTGCAAAACCTCCGGAAGGTGTCAGCGCAGGGATGTTGATGCCGCCCTGTGGCTGTGATCCAACTGTGTTGATTGATACTGTGAAGGTAGGTGAGTGTTTCTCAACCTGAGGCTGGCTGGGGAATTCTGGCAGTTGGAGTCCCCACATCGCCACGTGGCTAAGGTCGAGAAAGGCGGAAATCGGTCGTGAATTAAACGGCGTTTCCTCAGATTTCCGGCAGCCTCTTAAGATGCAACCTGTTTCAGCCGTCTATGAATATCCTCATTCATCCAGGCCACGGTAAGCAGTAAAAATGGCAAAAATGTTGCAAAGTTCCTTAAGAAGGCAACTGGACACGAGACGGAGAGAGGTGGATTGAAAAAGCCTTCCGGACAGAAGGCGAAATGTCTCCAATAACATCTTGTAGTTTAGTGCCCAGTTGCCTCTTTAAGGAACTTTGCAAAGTCTTTTGCCATTTTTGCGGCATGTTTCAGCGTTTCTCAACCTCGGCGATTTGTGGCCGGCGTCTTTTTTGTCTCGACCCCGAGCACGAGATCCAACCCTCGACCGGCCAAGCCTCTTTGAAAACATTTGTAGTTCCCGTCCTTGCCTTTCCGGCTTCCCGGAGCGCGCCTTGGGCACTCCCAGAGCGAGACACCGAGATCGCGGGAAGCAATAAGGGAGGGGCTGCCTTGCCTCCCACACATCAAGGGAGACAGACGTGGTCCGAATTCCAGGCCCAGAAAATGACAGCCTTGCTCGATCATCAAAGATGATGTGCGGGGGGAGGCAAAGTGGGAGACGGAGAACGGAAGGAGCGCAACACCTATGGCTGGGCCGGAGGCCGAGAAAGCAGCTGCTGTGCGCCCGGGAATGCAGCGAGCCAAATTCCTCCCTCTCTTGAGCTAAGAGAGGTTGATAAAAAGAATCATAAGAATTAAAAAACAGCATTCCAGCCAGTCCCGCAGGAAAGAGGTGCGCTCGCCTTCCTGGAAGGTGTCTTTGGCAAAGACGGGGACCAGTAACCTCGCCATTCACTGTTTAATTTTTTTGCACCGAGCTCTGCAGGCGCTCCTTGTCTGCCGAAGAACTGCAACGGGGAATTTCTGTCTGTCCCTCAGCTGCTGGGATCTTGTGCCCAAAAAAGAGAGAATCCCGACATGCAGTTCGCTTGATTTCTTTGCTGGGGTCATTTGGGAACTCCCCAGGCTCCAAAGAGCGCCAACGGGTCTCTTAAAAGGCAACGAAAGGGTATAATCGTGTTTCGACAACGTGGCATTATCGGCTGGGCCTTAATTCCAGGGGCTGGCACGAACCTTTCATGTTAATTCTCGGCTGGACCGTCCTGGGGACCCCTGCAGCTGCCCCAAATAGCAGGGACGGCCCCGCCGCTGTCTTGAAACGGGAGACACGCCTCGACTCTCATCCGAGGACTCCCATAGTTTCAAAAATAAGCTTTGAGCCTCGCGGATTAAGCCGAGGACCACAAACCCAGATTGCGAGGGCGGGAAAAATACAGAAAGCCAAAATGCTCCCTCTCAAAAGACGGCGACTCACAAGACAGCCGATCCCAACGCCGGTCAGGCTGAGCTGTGAAGGATCCAGCATTTGGGCGATTCCAGGGTTTGCACCAAAAATTCAGCATCATTTGAAAGTCACAATTCTCGAGCAACGTTTCTCAACCTCAGCCACGGTCAGACGTCCGGACTTCAACCGCGGCCGAGGTTGAGATACGTCGTCGAGAAAAGTGAGGGCTTCGCCCATGGCCCCAAACTTCCAGCATTAAGACCCTAAGGTGTTAAGAATACCTCTCAGTCAATAAAGGGTTGCCATTCCCACATTCAGAACCAGTCAGGTTCTCCTCCCGAGGCTCAGAGAGTCACCTCCAAAACAGGTATGTGTGCCGTGCATGATGGTACCGTCCCTCATCCACATAACACCCGTAAGCGTGGTTCCTGGCCACTAAAACATGGCCAACTTACACCCCTGCTGGCATCCTGTCCGATTTTGCTCAGCCTGGACTTCTCGGGGTAACCATGAGGACTAGAAACCTGAAAGAACCGCGCCTTGCTTCTTCAGCACACTCACCGGTCAGGAACTCGAGGCAGACCCGGTGCTCTTCGGCATCGTAGGGCTGCTGGAAGTAAAGCTTCATGTCGAAGGGCTGCCCGCGGCGGATTATGAGGTTATCGTATTCGTACTCATCGGTATGATGGGCACGGCGGTTGCTGCCCGAACGGCTGCACTTTAAATCGATTTTTTTGATGACCAGCATGCCTTCTGCACGAGGAAAAAGAAAGGGGAGACACTCATTTTGGGCACCCCACTTTCTGCATCCTTTGGGGCAGAGTCGCTTCGGACCAGACAAACGGTTGCCCCTCCCAATCCAGATCGTAGCTTTCAAAGCGTTCCAACGACCAGGGAGGAAGTTATAGAATCCTTAAATATCCAGCAGGTTTTTAAGGATTTCCAAGACGGGAAAGCCAGGAGTCTGCCTGCCCTCGGGAGCTTCCAACCTGGAATTCCACTCAGAGAAAAGAAGAGGAAGATGGCTGCAGAGGCTGAAGCTTGAGAGCAGTGTCTCTCATCCTTGGCTGTTTCCGGCGTGCGGACTCCGACT
>JANHZU010002781.1:166452-176535 GCA_032468055.1 Acrochordus granulatus | reverse complement strand
TGGAGTCAACTCTTAGTAACAAATAGACAGGTTGTCTCCATGATGATCTGTCTCTAACCCTTTCCTAGGGTTGTCCAATAGTGTACACAGAAATGGCATTAATACAGATGGGATTGGGGCTTTCCTTCCAGTAATGAGTTTAGTTTAAGAAAAAACTAATTTAGTTTAGGAAAACTAAACTTCATGCATCCTTAGAAGATATCTGTCATCTGATAATGTCTGTTTCTGCAAATTATTTAAACATTAATCAATTGTGGTCACTGCATGAATATGTTGGATTGCATTTTTCAAAAATAGCTGTTTACAAGAGATTACAACAATTAATTCTTTTTATTTTCATTATTCTAGAATGGAGATGTCCTAAATGCCATATATTGTGCAAAGAAGCTTCAACTGCCATTTATTTAATTATTTATTTTTGTAGGCAGGAGAGGAAACAACCCATTTCAAGTAGCAAATGTGTTATATTTCATTGATTCCCAAAACCAAAGCAAGATTAGTATTTGGATGGGAAAATACCAGGAATGGAATCCAAAAACATCTTATAAAGAACAAGTGGAAATCAACTCAAAAGGAACTGAGCTCCTTTTTTTTTTGTTTCAGTAATGTTAATTTAAATGGCACTTGAAATATAAAATGAAAATGACACTGAGTAAGCTCATTTCAACTTTCCAGTATGAATAGCTTGAAAACAATTTGCCTTTCAACTATAAAAATAAATTCCTCCTATGCTCAAATTTTAAGATGCAAAAAATAACTTACAATTACTTTTAACAGATTTTTTTCATACACTGACTTTCCCATGCTTTCCCCTACAACAACAAAGCTCACTTGACATAAAATCCTTTTGCATTTCTGTTTTTCCCAAATGCAGAGTAAATAGAGGGGGAAATTATATTTATCTGTTTGTTCAGTTTGTATAGCTGTCCCTCTCAATCAATGATTCTGGGAAGCTTACAATGAAAAATATTTCAATATTAAGAATTAAACATTTCAATAAAACATTAATAAGTTATGGAAAATTAGTACAATTGAAACAATTTAATTGTGCAAAAAAAGTCCCATGCTTAGGCAGAGAAGCATGCAACTTTTTTAAAAAATGAAGAATTAATCTCTATTCTTTATGTTCTAATTAATTATACAATGAGTCTCATGCAGCTCTCCTCCTACAAAACAACACTATTTGAACCTAACAGTGTTATTATTATAATTTAGGCAGCCTTAAAGTTTGCAAAACAAGATCAAAAGCTAAACTTCTGAGCACTATGAAATACAGGGTTATATATAATTTTTAAAAATATTCAGTTGCAAAACATTAACAAAGTTGAACACCCGCAGTGATGTGGGTAAGAAGCATGCAGATATACAGAGAGCCATCTCACTAATTCTTTCAAGATAAGCAACATTATGCAAAGTACAGAAAATGAGTAAGAAATAATAATAATAAAGAAAATAAAGCTTGAGATAAGAAAAAGAAGAAAAGCTAACTCTAGTTTGCACCAACATTATACATTACAGTTCTCTACACCTTTCTGTCCTTGCAAATCATCCTTGGCTCCACCACATTCATACTGCATCATATATTAGAAGAAAATAAGAATCAGATGAGGAAACTTCTTCCTCACTCCTCTCTCTTTCTGAGGATCTAATGAACTCCACTGAACTACACATTTTCCTTCTCCTTCAGTCTTCTCAACTCAACTCTTCCTCATATACTTGTGTTCAGTAATTCCTCACTTTCATCTTCGCATGACTAAGTCAACTTAAAATGCCTCCTTTGTACTGGTCTCTCAGTTTTTATTCAATCCATATTTAGTTCTCACAGACTCATCCCTGTTTCTTCATGTTTTGCCATATCCTTCTCAAATAACCCATTTCCACTATATTTTTCCTCACTTTCATAGAGCAAAGTGGGTCAAAGATACTCATGGGCACAGCCACTTTTACGTCTTTTGACAAACATTTATCACATAGAACAGATTATAAATTGCCAATTAACTTTCCTACCTCCATTTGCCCATTTTTCTCTATCCATTTCCCTATCTTTAATAAATAATCTATCAAGGTATGCAAATTTACCTCCCTGCTCTATTTTTTTACCGTAAAAACAGATAAAACAGGTTACAGGTATATGTAACTTGTAATTGTCATTTCATTTTCCCTTGATCTTTGATTCCTTAATTCCATATTCCTCTCTGCTCTGCCCAATCTAATAGTTGCTGAAAATCATTTAGATTTCAACATCATCTGAATAGAAAAGTACATATGCAATTACATCCCCAAACAATACATCTAAAATTTACTAAAAGAATTTCTCATACATTTATAAATAAATATGTCAAACAACAGAGGGAGCATTACAGATTTTTGTCTTACCTTCTAATCAATGCTGAACCATTTCCTAATGCTGAACCCATTAATTCTCATGCGTGTTTTACTTCTATCATATACTCTCATCTCATTCAGCAAGCAACTTCAATTCCATATACCATAATTCAGGTATTATTCATTTGATAATACTCTTTTTCTAAATCAACAAACATACAATAACATTTCTCTTTCCCACTGAAACATTTCTCATTGACCACCTGAAGAGTAAAATCTGGACTGTATGCCCTCTATCCCCAATAAAACCACACTGTTATTCCCATATTTTTCATTGCTCCCCATTGCTTCTATTCATTCTTGGTACTAAGCTCAAATGAAATCAATTGCACTGCTATTATTACATCATCATCATGGTCACATATCCTCTGTTCTTTCTGCATAGGATTTATGAAGAGAGCAGACAGGCTATTTCTGTGTGGAGTTCATTGCAAGTTAGTCCAAATGTTCAGTTCTATTTACAAAGGAAGCTGAGCGGCTTCATGCCACAAGAAGTGAAGAAGTGCCCTTAAAAGATTTCAGCATTTTGGTGAGAGCCCACAGCTAGGGCACAAGTAGCCATGGAGAGTTTCCCGAAGCTCTGTGAAATGGAGCCCTCAAAACGTCTGGTAAAGATATAGGGTAGAAAGAGAGAAGGAATGAGATGAAATGAGATTCCTTTTAAACCTCTTACTAAAAACTTCTTACACTGTGGAGTAAAACTCTAAATAATCCTGCCTAATACCTTTGTTTCCCAGAGTGCTGGGGTTTGGGGAGAAGCTCTAAAAGAATCTCTGAGAGCTGTGAAAAATGCTTTCCAACAAAGAGACAAAATGCAACTCTGTAAGAGGGATAGCTTGGAAGGAAAGCTGTGCTTAAAAAGATAGTGAGCATTTCATCCCTTTATTTAGTGGAAAGCCTGACTATGCAGGATATGAACAAAAAATAACTTTTACTTTTTATCCTTAAACAGATGAAACATCCAAGGCTATGGAGTGGCAGAAATGTTTTGTGTAGGGATCAGATGTTCTCCAGAATCCCTCATCTCTAGCAGCACTACTTGCCATCATGGTCCATCAAGTCCTATTACTTTCAGGTCCCTAGACAAATAGTCTTTTGAAAATAAATGTTAAGACTAGAATATCTGGGCTGCAAAAATCCTTTTGACCACTAGATGGTAGCAAAGATATACAGGGAAGTAATTCTGTGCTAACAGCGATTGATCATATGGATTTTTGCTGCTCAAATATAATAAGCCTAATAAAGGGGGACTTCCCTGCTTTTTCCCCTTCAGCAAAGCTCACTAAAGTTTATTTAGTCCAACTTTTTTAATATTTTGATGAGATTTTCCCTTTCAAGTTGTTGTTTTCAATATGGCAATGAACCATATTTCAAAATCACCATACTTTGGAAAATTAAATAAAATTGGTGGCTTCCTACAATGTTTATAACCTGGTTTACACAAAATACTAAACTAAAACTAATGATGTTAGATAAAGCAATATAAAAAACAATTTAAATTTACAGAAATGAGAGAAATGAGCCTGCCAAGTTTTTATGTTGTCCTCACTATTCTTAGAATGACCTATAGGGAAAATGGCATATAAAGATTTGACAGGTCTCAAAATTCTGAATTTTGCAAAATGAAGTAACAGCTACAGTATATTACTCCCTTAACACAGATTGGAATGGAAACATTAAACCAGAGAAAGTTGCAGGTATAAGAAAAGAGGTTTCTTTTCCTTATTTGGTCACGTTCATGGTGAATGTCTATGACTGTTGCAATAAATGTTTGTTCAATGAATAAATTAATTAATTAATGCTGTCATCTGTTTTTCTTTGTCTGTACTATAAACTATATTTACCTGATAGGAGGAATACCACTACCATTGCTGTATCTGTTAGTTCCATGTTAAGCTGGAGGAAACAAATTAAACCAAATTGCTCTTGCATTATTTCAAATGTGCATACTGTATTTTTCCCTAATTAAATAACAGTATGTACTGATGAAAACTGAAGTATAATGACAATGTAAACTATGAGCCAAGAAAATTCTGCTTCCAATTCAGGATATGAATTTACTCAGTAACATTTTACAGATAGTTACTATTTGTTGTCTATCTTTGTAAGTCCCAGAATGTTGCTTGGGATTCTAGGTGTTCCAGTCTAATACCCCCAAAGAACACTAATATAAAATAACATTCTGGAAAGATTGTTGTTTTGAAGTGCTTTGGACTCTTAAAAAGATGCTGTAGAAATGCTAAGAATTAATATAATATTGGTCTGAGTGTAAAATTCAAAGGGATTATATTGACATAAAGTAACCCTAAATATGACTTAAGCTAGAACTTATTCACATAGGGACCAAGATTGCTCGATTTTTGATGACAGATTACCTACTTAGATTGAAAGTCCTTGGAATAATAATGACACAAACATTCTGCCAGGAGCATTAATTCTTATTCATAATAAAGCTCACTGTGGTCATTAATGGATGAAGATGCAGCTGTGAATAGATTTTCACCTGAAGTAATTCTATGGCAGATAGTGGAACTCCATTAAAGCAAATCCAAACACATTTTGTTTAGATTGCAAGCACATTCTGTTCTTATCACCACCAGGCCAGTTCCACAGATAAGAATCAGTGCTTTCACATCAATAGGAATTTATTGGATCATCAGACTCTTCTTTTGCTTGTATTATTATAGTCAGAATGTTCTACCTCATTTGTTCACATATTTTAATGTGCTGAAACTGAAATTACAATTTCTTAAGTTTTCTGTACTATGATCATAATAAAAAGTTTTGAATTTTTTTTAAAGTTACTAACAGCACCATGTTAGAATTTACTGATGGGTCAACCTTTTCTTCATTGATCAGGTAAGTACTGTAAGTTAAACAATACAGAGCATTGCTAAAAGCATGTATTTTAAATAATCGGAGGAATCTAAATAACTTTTAGTAAATAAAAGCTATTACTGATTGCTTCAAAGAAAGCTAATTGTTAATAATTTTAAAACTCCTGGTTGATCTGGCATATCAATCAAAATAGATTTAAAATGGAGAAATGTTCCTTGGATGCAAAGAATCATTGATTAAAATTGATTCTTGTCCTTTAAAGTTGGTTCACACAGTTTTCAGATGATTGAAGTACAAATTAATCTCATTAAAGATTACAACCCAGTGTACACTGATCCAGTTTTATATAAGACTTAATGAGAATTCAGTGTGTAACATGCATTTCTGAAAAAATCTTTTAAAGGTGGCTTGAGCCATGACAAATTGAATGATGCTAACACTGATTAACTTGAATTGAACAATTCACAAATCTGATTCAATCAAATCCAAAAACTTACACTGACTTGCCTCTAATCACTCTGTTGCTTTATATACGTTTATATTATTCTGAATATTGGAAAATAAAAAATAAGCAACAGAATGCTTCATAGAATCCTTCCCACAATTAAAATTGATAATGCAAGAAGCATTTGAAGTGCCACTCAGTTCTTACATTAACACTATTATACAACAGGGGCTTAACCATGTAGTCATTTCATGCATATTGATATAAATTAATATGGTTATTGGGAAAATCCAAGGCCCTCAATATTGTAGTTGTTGAGGCTGTGCCAGAATCTCATCCACCTTATTCTTGTTCAAAATTATAATAGTTATGGAAGTCAAAATAGAATAAAATAATATTCTCAAAATGGGTACAGTAATAGAATAATTCAAAATAATTCAGAATTAATTCAAAATTAAGCACAGTAGTTTCTGGATAGATTGATTCATACTTTTCCAATGAATTGTTTTATCTACTCACACACTTTCCTGTTTTTAAGAAAATCCACTAAAATTAACTTACCCAAAAAAGTCCTGTCTCTACCTTCTGAAGACTTTTGCACCAGGAATTAAATAACAAGTAGAGCAATACAGACTAGAACGTGCAATTCCATATAACTCTTTCGTAACTATAATAATGTGATATTTTTTTACCTTCATCTCGTTTGCGTTTGTTGCTTTCAGCACTGGGAGACGTAATTCCCAGAATTCCACTAATAGAGTAGGAGGAGCCTGCTGAGTCTGTACTTACTGAAGACACCTGCGACACAGACCCTGTGGAAGCTGTAATTAGAAAGAAATGAATCAATATGCAAACCAACATAAAAAGTAAGAATGTTTCAACATCTTAACAATCATTTCCTCAATGAAATGTGAAGAGGGTAGGTGAAGTAAGAGGGAGAATGAGACTGTTTACAGTCACCTGAAAGTCAATTTCAAGTTTCAGTCCAGCCTCTGTTATCAGCTTTAGATACTGTGACAAAATTTGTTTGGTATAGTAAAAAAAAAAATCTAATTTAATAATATGTGCTTTTGTGATTGCTGTAAGAATAATTTACCCTAATTCATTTTATCAATGGTTTAAAATTCTGAAATTTTGCTTCTGGAGGATGTCAGATAGAGAAAGGATGTCTTGGAAAAGGAAAACAGTAGAGAAGGTTCAGTTTCGTTTTGTTTTGTTTTTGACCATTGAAGATGTAGTAGTTCATTTGTAAAGGTTCATAATACTTCCTGTGCATCATAGCAATATTTATTTGTTTATCTTACATGCCACTGTCTTGTAAAAATGACTAAGCAGCTTAAAGTCAGAATAAAACAGTAAGCATTAAAACAAATATTAACATTAAAATTGATTTAAAATTAACAATAGGGAAAGAAGGGATCAAGATTCACATGGGGGAGATATTACAATACAACCACCTTTTAAGGGGTGTATTAATATCTCCATGTTAAGATGGGAAATCCTTTCCTAAAAATATATCGTGAGGTTGTGGCCAAGACATGCTATGAATAACAACAATCTTTTAACTCATGCTCTCCTCTAGCTCAAAAAGGATTGATAAATATAATTTAATTTTACTTTCAGGATAACATAAAAAAGGCTGTTTGGTTGCAATAAATTAATCTGAAAAGGAATGGCATTACTGCTTAGGATCACACAGTAACAAATGATTTGAATTTAATTTTCAGATAAACACTCTAGATGTCTCATAAGATAGACCAAAGGAAATCACTTCTAGGGCACCTGCAATCTGAAGAGAAAGAGGGCTATTTTACCAATTGTTGCTGCACTTTATTTTTCAAGTAAAAGGTAAGAACTCATAGGCTTTAGATCCTGTATATTACTGAATCTCTTGGGCTGCAAATGGCCTTCCTAATGAAAGCAAAACCTATAAAGCATTAAATAACTAACAAGAGTTATTATTTGCCCTTCAGTAACATCCAGAATCTTCCCTGCTGAAGTAGGCAACTTGGTCTGCCAAATAATACAACTGGCTTGGTTCAGTTCTGAGTTAATTTGATTTCATTGGGACTCTTGGAGCAAAATACACACTGAAATTGGAATTAAGTATGCAGAGTGCATATCAGTGTCATCCATTGTTGGTTTTATGGCTAATAAAGATCCAATTTAATTTATTTAAGAAGCTATATGTATTCCATGTAATTAGACTTCAGAAATTCAGAAGTCAAACACGATTCAAAATCAGGAACCTTGGATAAGTGATATCTCTGCCTGATCCATTCTCCTCTCAGTATAATCATAAAAGACATCACCTACGATATTCATAGCTTCCCTTCTAGAGAAATCTAAGAGGTGCAGCAAAGGAGGTGGAAAGGGCACATCAGTTGGATTAGCTGCTTTCTGCTAAAGCCTTGGGGTGAGGAAATAAACATTTATTTAATTTCTAAATATTTCTTATTTAAATAATTCGTATGGCTATCCAACTTGAACAATGTGACTCTGAGCAACTTATTAAAAAGATACAAATGAAAACCAGATTCAATAAAGTCAATAAAAGGAAATTTGGCTCATATCCCTCATATCCATATCCTCTTTTGTAGAAACTACTCATCCCAATCCCAAAACTCAGGGGAGCATCAATGATTTTAAGGTCTTACTAGAGACCAATAAGATCAGGAGCAAACTTTTAAGGCCATCAATTGGCTATAACTGCAACATATGATATTTAATAAAGACCCTAAAATTGAACTGAAGTGAGAGGGACTATTGCAGTTTTATAGATTGAGGATTTCTTCTCCATAGCCCCCATCCATAGCTTGACTAAAATAACTGGAATTAAATCCAGTCAGTTTTAAGTGGAATCAGTGAGATTATTCTGGAATAAATAGATGAATAGCTTCAAATTAGTAAACTTATTTTTAATCCAAATAAACTTACTGAAATTCATTTCTCTCAAAGATTTTACAGAGGGAATTTTTAACAAAGAATCTCTGTTGTAAAGAGAACAAAATCAAAGCATCGATAGTAATCTGTTTTAAAAATGAGTTCAGTTAAAGTATTTTGATTCCTCTACTTTGGTTCAGCAGGAGCATATCATCTTGAATATATTATGTAAGTATTTCAAATTAGCTGACTTTATTTTAAGCAGTTCTGTTCCTGTGACAGACACTCTGCCAAAAAAAACCCCTATAAAATCTATTACTTTTCAATGACTAAGGTTCTATGGTATGCATTTGAATTAGGAAAAGAGAGAGAGAGCAAAATAAAGTTTTCAAAGTTTTGCCACCTCTTCACTCAAAATTGCAAGTGCACAAAGAATTATGGAAGGCTTGGTTGATAGAAGAAAAAAACACATTCAAAACTACTTACTGACTAATGGTGCAGAAAATGTTATGAAGAACTATCCTTTTCTTGATTTATTACTTTAATTATCTGACATTCTATAGACCCCCATTAGTGGGATGATATTTTTTTTGGTTTAGATTTCAATTTTCTGTCTCATGGTGAAAGCTATTTATCATAATAATCAGTAAAATTCAAAACCTTTTAGCAGTATTTATAAAATTCATTTACCATGTTCAGCCCTTGGAGAATGATAAAGAAGGTGCATTAGTACGTGTGCTGAACTGTTTTATGCAGAATTTTCTGACCATAAGAGTGATTAAAAATTCTTTAGAATGAATACACACACACACATCCACACAGTTTCCATTACCTATGCTATGACTTGAGGCTGGGACTTGCTGGTTAGGTGGTTGCTGTACCTTTGTCCGTATAATCCTGCATAACAGACAAATTCCTACTTACTATCATATTAATAACAACAGAGAACAAATTATTTATGCAACATAATTAAGAATAATTAATATCCAAGCAATTACGGTGGTATATCCCAGAGAGCATTAGTGAAAGTCTGAAAATGTTGTTGACAGAGAATAAGAAAGAGATAAAATTCACAAAATTAATCTTGCATTGTACACATTCTTAAAAGGATGACAACATTCAGAAAAGTTTGAACAGTCAGAGTAATATGCATATTATTACCCCACTAATAGGAACTGAAAGAGTAACAGTAAATGAATCAGAATCAAAGACATATAAACAATAAATTTGACTCCAACAACCAAAATCTCCACTCCTTTAAATCTTCTCCCCTTTGATCCAAAAAAAAAAAACTGCATTTAAATCCCATAGATACTAGTCAGATTTCAATTAATTATTATTACCACCAATAATTACCATGTCATTGGCTTCATGGAATTTAATTATAACTAATTTTATCAAGACTAAAGCAACAGAATTAGATTTATTAATTTAAAATTAAGACAAAGGAAACAGGGGCATCCATGGAGGAAGGTCAATATCTGCAAGATTACAGGTACAACACTGTGATCCATGCACATTTGTACATGTGT
>JANHZU010002781.1:126736-144270 GCA_032468055.1 Acrochordus granulatus | reverse complement strand
CGGAAAGAGGCGGGCGGGCAGGTGGATTGCCGGCTCGGGCTGTCCGCGTGGGCGCGCGCGCGCATCTGCCTCCACCTGGCCGGCTAACGCGTGAGGGAGGCGCCAAGTGACCCCCTCCCCCCGCGCAGGCGGGCATACGGGGGTGCGCGCGCGCGCGCACAGACACGCGCGCACCTGGGCACTCAAGTCCCAGGCGCCTCCCGAATCTCCCTTCGGTCCCCCGGAGCGCTCTGGTTCTCCCGCTTCTCGGCCGCGGCCACCCTCCGCTGTTTGTCAGCCGCCTCCTTCCCGGGAGCAGCGTTCAGGACCGGCTGCGTGTGGACAGCAGCTGCGGGGGGCTTTGGCCGCGGGGAGCGGGAAGTCGGGCGGGAGGAGACGCTGCCGGCCGTGGCCTCTGGGCTCGCCCGTCACTCAGTGCCTCAGCCTCCAATCAGGAAAGTAAAGTTACGACCCGGAGCGCATTGGCTGCGGGACTGGGGAACACCGGGGGGAAGGCGAGCGGAGGAGGCGGCCCCTGATTAGCCAGCGGCGGAGCAATCAGGAACGGCTGCAGGCGGAGCTGGCGAGTGGGGAGGATTCATTGACAAACTGGAGGGATCGCGGCTTGTCTCTCTGCGCGCGTTTGTGCGTGGTTTTGCGCGCGCGGGCACCAACCCTGTCCCGTAGGTCTGTAAGGAATGAAACGGGGGGAAGCGGGGGGGAATGCACTAGTACGGGTTGTGCGTCGAGCAATAAAGAAATAAAACCCTGCTCTCTACTGTATAGAAAAATCGGGGTTCATTCCCAAGTGGCCATGCTGAGGATTGCAACCCTGAAGCGGAATGCCCTGCCTGTTCACTTGGAAGTAGGTGTCACTGGTTATAACAGACTGGTCCCCAAAGATAGAAGCTTCTCGAAGCAATCCTGGGAATGTGCACACAAACGGCATAAAGTCATGTGCAAAAAGAAGCGCACTCCAATCTGGTGGGAAGCGCAGTAGAGTTTGGCAGTAGCTATAAGACCACCCTTGCTTTGCCCCAATCACGTTGGGGAAATGCGAGAAGGGAGCTTTGCTTCTAGTTACTCAAAGCGACGTACTTTCCAAGCGAATGAGCATTCCTGGATGAACATAAGGAACCTAATTCGTTTTTTCCGCCTTATCCCCGCACGACCAACACAAAGCTGTTCATCAGTCTTTTAATGCATTCAGTAGTCCATCAACAGGGGTAGAACAACACTGATTAATGTACAACGCCTAGGTGAACCTGGTCTTAGAAACCGAGCTGTGCCGCTGGGTTGCTTTTGTGCAGAAGAATGTGTCGTGACCGGTGGTGCTGTCGGTGAAAAACAATACGCTCTTATGTCTGGGATCCTAATGCGATTAAAGGCGGTCGGAGACAGCACCATCACATTCTAACCACAGCAGGTGCACATGTGAACGGAGAGGCCTGCCGTGCATATGAGAGTGTATTGTATATGTAGCCGGGAGATTAAGAGCTTCGGTCTCCATCCACCCTGCGTTTGTGTTTCTTCGGTTTCTAATAAGGAGCGACGCCTGTGGACCTTCTGGCAGGCTCCAGTTTCCGGGCAGCGGAGGATGCAAAGAGTTTTACGGGGAAGCGATGGGAAATAGGCGTTTGGGTTCTTCAACTGGTTTACTTTACTCCGAGGCTGGGAAACTCTCTCGCCGACATAGCTGCCAAGCACGCTGAAAACACATGGTTCTTCTTTCCGGCTGACTCCCTCGTTTTCCGTGGTTTTGTCCTGCACCTCTTTTCAGTCGGCCAAGAGGCCCGTTCTCACGGGCTGCTCCAGCCGCAGAGGTAGCGCGCGGAAGCGGGGAGTTGCCCAGGATGCAGAAACTGGCCTCGGAGCGAAGGCTGGGAACTCTGTAGAATCGTCGCTTGAATCTGGTTACTAAACTCTTAGCTCATCAATAATGAAAAATCCATACCGATTACCCCATTGTTTTAAGATTCTGCTTTTCAGTTTTTTAAAAAGGTGGAGGACACCAAATCAGTTGGGAAAAGGGTCATTTTGTAAAAAGGGGGGGCATTTTTAAACATCATCTTGAGATCGTTTTTCTTACAAAAAGGTTTATGACAAGTCGGTCAAAAGTGCTCCTTTTATAAAGTAGGCCTCAAAATGAAGAAGAATGAGATCAAATGTAGGAAACAGAAGGAGTGGCCCTTCCATATAGCAGCCTGGCTTTTTATAATCAAGGCAAAACTTGCGGCCAAAAGCTGCTCTCATCTGTTTCCTTTTTCTTGTTTTATTCAGCCTTCCTAAACCATATAAACACAAGAGAATTCCTGCTACAAGACAGAGACTAAAATATCTGCTTCTCAGTCACCATAGATTTTGGAAGATCTGAGCAGCTTCCCTTAACAGTTGCTATTATTAATAAATAATAACCTTTGCATTGGTCCATGTATGCTCTTGGATATGCACATACATATGCACCCTTCTGAAGTCAAGCGAAGAATCCTGCATATTGGTGTTTCAGGAAACATGATGGTCTAGACAAGAAATAAGTCTACTTGAAAGCCAAAAACAATTTTCATTCAACAATGTTAGGATCTGACTTCGGGGTTGAAGTCTTTTGAACAAACTCTATTCCAAAGATAGGGGCTTCAGATACAAGCAGATTTTGGCTTATATAATACAAACATATATTTGATAAAAAGCATCTGATATTGTCATGAGAAGAGTGTGAATACAATTCAGAAGCAGACATTTTTTCCAAGTGTAACTAAATGATTACAGAATTGTGAATTAATAATATACCTAGAGAAATCCTGATAGTCATATGATTCCAAAGATCACACTGTTTGCACCTATAACCCTGTCACGTGTCCAAAATCTATCTATGTAGAATATTGCTATGAGTCATATGTTTCTGAAAGATATGCTTCCTTTGTGCTCTGGCATTTACACAAGCCTTGAACCAACTAAGAGTGCCAGAGTATTATGAAAAATACATCATAAATTTAAGATTTCTTAGGGCATGATAGTTGAACCATGCGAGTTAGGTGCATCCTTGAGGATGGAGTCACCGTGAATCACTCCCCTGTCCTCAGTGGCACATCTCAAATAATTAGAACTGGCTTGGTCAGTTTAGCCTATAATTCACTAAAGTCAAGCAAAGAACATATGAACAAAGAAAACTGGATCTATCTGTTGGTGCACAGAGTTTCTCCTTGATTCAAAAGGTGTTTTACACACATCAAGGCCTGCACGCACGCACATACCATCCTTTCAGGATGCTTCTCTCTCCAGCAACTGTTAGGTGGATGATGGGCACTCTGAAGAGCTTCTTGGTAGACAATCAGTGACTGAATTTCTTGGCCCATCCCTCTGAGCGCAACCCGATATCCCAGCCAAATGCTTCTGAAAAATCTCCTAAACGAGGATGCACCGGGGCCAACTGGAGCCATCAGAGAAGCCACCAAGCAAAGTCTCCCAAAGAAACCCAGCTGTAGCCAGCTCCTATCTTGGGTGAGCTGGTTGAGGGTAATTCGGCCAAACTAGCAAGAAGAAAATCTCAAGGGCATAAATGAGCCCGGCGTGTGTGCCACTGCCTGCTTTCTCATCCCTTTCGCTGGACTTCCATCTGGTGAAGGCCACACCACAGCTGTGCCAGCTGTGATGTTAAGAGCTTAAATAGATCTATCAAGACACATACCCTAAAGAAGCTGTCCCTCCCAAGCTAGTTAGTTATTTCTTTACTACAGGGGTGACTGGCCAGCTAGCCAGCTAAGAAAGTGCTGCCCAAGTCCTCATGCTGAGAGATGGATCCCTGAGTGCCTCCTTGCTAAGAGCCTTCTGACCAGATCAAAAATATGTTGTGCCCCAAAATATGTTGCACCGAGCCTACCTAGGTGGGCCAGGCTCTCTGAAGCCCCCATACTCTCAGGGCTCCAATGACTCCTCATTTCCAGAAGGAGGGTCTCTGCCAGATAAATTTAATTGCCCCCTGGGGTTTGGTCAGCGGAGGACTTGCGGTGGGGGGTGTCAAGCTGCCATCCTCAATGGCACCCGATCTGAAACACCTGATCAGAAATCTGAAAGCGAGATCGGTGAGAAGGAAGAACTCTTTGCAGCTACAAGTCAAGGAAAATTGGGCAACGAGTTTGGTTCCCTAAAATCTGAGCACCATTCTCACTCATTCCACCCTTTTGGAGAATCCTCTAAATGCTGTTCAACAACTGGAGGATCCTGAGCAGGGACTGCTCCTAGCTCAAGTCCCAAAGGCAGCCTTTCTGAACCAGCCCTGAAGAGGTCCACCCTCTTCAGGCTGCACCCTGGCTGAGATGATAAGCAGGAAGAAGAGGGCCAGCTGGGAGAAAGTTAAACTGTCACATGTTTCGGACTGCAGTCCCAATCCACGCCCAAAACTTGCTTTAGGTGGTAAATGGCCATGTCTTCAAAAGTGGAAAGAAGGGAGGGCTTCTTTCTCTTGCAGAAAGAACAGCCTGACAGCTGTTACTGCTTGTCGTACTGTGTTTGGTTTGTATGGGTGTCAATGAAAGATGGAAATAGTCAGGCCAGAGTTCTAGGCATTCTGGGAATCCTGGTTTTGATATTTTCCTTTATTCCTAGAAAAGATTGAAGAGTGCACCCTGAAGGCTTCTTCGTGCTTGAAGCACAAATCATGGACTGATGTTATTTAGAAAGAAAGACAAAGTAGTACTTAGGGAATTATTGTTATTATTGGACAAGGAGAATACCATTCACATACTATTACCTTAATCTACACCTGTTAAGATGAAGATAGACAAATAACTTTGGACACTTATAGTCTAAACGCATGAAGATATTTTCATTCCCCAACAAAATTGCCCTGGCCCATGTGTGATATTCTAAGATTTAGGTTTCCCCATTATTCATCTCATTTTCTTTCCCATTCATTAAAGAATACCATGGTACTTCCAAATTTCAAACAGCCAATGATTATTCCTCTGAACCTTTTCTATTTTGGGTGATTAAATCCTTGTTTCTGACCTGGTTACTATCAGTGAAATGGGTCAAAATAGTCATTGTGCATGGATGACTTCCAAACCTTGCTTGTCTTTCAAGGAATTGATTGGCTTACAGTGGTAACACAGTTTTTAAGTGATGAGTGTAAAATAAGAAAGAAAATGTTTTTTAAAACAGCCCACAAGTTTAAAATGCAATATAGTCCATATTTCTTCTCAACAAAGCTCTGGTAAGGAGACATGGATAAAATTTTGGTACAAATCTATGCTAAAAACCAGCATTAATCTCTTCAGAACACAGCAGATTTGAAGGTAGTGCAAACTGGCAACAGAGATACATTTGAGAGTTCTGTCATGGACAAACTGTTTTAGAAGACCCCAAATGTTCTTAGTGTGTGTACTTCTCATTAGTGCATCACAAAATATGTGACTTTTTATGTGGCTGAAATGGAGGTTAATGTCATCCTCCTACTTCACACAAACATAAATACACACAATCCCTTACCGTGACAACTGAAAAATTTTCCCCCTCCCCACCTTGTCTTTAGATCGAAAAAGTTGAGAAGGGTGTATTTCAATGGCCACAACAATGAGTGAAGGGCATCTCCACAAAGGAAAGGAAACGTTTCTGAGAGTGATCTTTCAGCTCCATAGTAACTCCAACCCATGTTAGTCAAGGGCTTTCAGAATAGACATCCGCTCTCAAGGCTAGACCTTGGAGGAGGCCCCTTTCTGGGGCCAAGTCCCATCTGAAGACTCTTCTATTCAAATATGACTTTAAAAGCTCCAGGATGATTTTGAAGCAGAGATTGTGGAACTGGGCTTGCTTGGCAAGACCCCTTGGCAGGAGGATGAGCTTAGGTAGGAAAGAGAAAAGAAAGGAAGCTGCAGCAGGCTGTCCTCTCTCTGGCAATCTTTTTGCTGTTGATGCTTTGGTTTGTTTGGGAGGCAGTTGATTGTTTACTTTTGTTTTTTGTTAGTTCATTACACTGCTTCATTTTGCCCTTCCCTGCCTACCTCACAGCTCATCAGTGAGACAGAATGTTTTAAATAGCCTTTAACTCTACCAGGATTGAAGGAATATTTTCCTCCTAACTCCAACATTGCCCAACAGGTCAAAGGTGTATCACATTTGTTCAGTTTTATCATCAGTTATCTTAATGGAAATTCAGGGGACTGGAAGCAGCTTGAAATAAACACCAAAAGCATGCTAGAGATCAGCAATAGGGGCAACGGATATCCTGCCCATATAGATTTGTATCAAAGATGGTTGGGTAGTATTTAACGTAGGTTGGGCAAAAAAGGTCTAAGAGAGCACAAACAATGTTTGTATGCCTTTGCTCTCAGCCCTCCACCACTGATACTTAGTTAGACATCCTTTGAAAGTGCTTTCCTTCTGTACTGGATCTTGAATATTTCTTCCACAAAATGAGGACTGATTTTTTTCTCTCTCTCCAGGGAAGACACCTCTACCTCATCCAAGCAAACCATTTCCGGTTGTGCCCAACCCCACCCCATTCAGAATCAATGCTGGACTCAAATCTCAATACATTACCCTCTATAACATTAATTCTCTAATTTGCCTTTCTGACATGCTCTCCTCCTCTGAGTAGCCTTTCTCAATCTAGTGCTCTCTAGATGAGTTGGATCCCACCTTCCACCAATTCTATCAATCCGGAAAATGGGAGCTTTAGTCCAGTGCATCTAAATAAGAGGAAGGAGAAGCCCTAATTACTTCCACTAAAAGGAAAGGCCTTGATCATCCTTTTTCCATTTAGTTTTGCTTCCACTACAAAAAGTAATATGGGTCACAAACTCCCAGAGGCTTCCCTTCTTTATTCTCCTGCCTGCCTCAGGCTGTCACCTCCAGAACTGGATCAAACCCCGTTGAAAACAGATTTAGTAGTCCTCAACAGGATCCCTCGTTTAAAAACAAGAAGAAAATGCTTAAGTGCCCAGGGGCAAAGAAAGACAGGAGACCCTCAGCTGTGGAAGTGAGGCTCTCTGTTTGCCAAAGAAGCTTTTCTGCAACAATTAGAGGTGAAAACACTTCTCCCTTTTGGCACTCTGGCCACCCCTCCTATCTGTTGAATGGGCAGGTTGTGTTTTTGAATGCCTGCTATACAAAAGTGAATCTTTTTAGATCTTGGTGCAAAGAGAGACCCTTTTCTAAACAGGAAACTCTACACCAACATCTAGATTATACCAACACTGCTCTATTCCCACCTTCCATGAGAGCAATTAAAGTCGTGATAAACTTTAAGCCAAAGGAGATCTAAATCCTGTAACACCAATAGTTTTAACAAAATCTGCTTTGATTTAATCAGCTTCTGGTCAAGCCTTATAAATGTGTTCCTTCCCTGGGAGGTTTCGGGAGTTTGCAATCCACTTGGCCACACTTTCCCAATCTGGTCTCCCCTAAGATACTTTCCAATTGAAACTTCTATCTGTCCCAATCTCCATGACAGCCTTGGCTGGACAATTATGGGATATATGATAAAATGTAATTATAAGGGGTTATTGAGGAGGAGCACTGCTCTGAATTCTTTCCATTCACAGGTGCATACAAACTCAAATGATTTGGTGTAACAGCATATAAGCCAGCCTAACAAAACCAATAAGGTGGGAAGACTCCATTTCATCAATCCTTTCCTCTCTCTGGGTATCCTGTCCACACAATCCTAAAGACAAAGCAAAAGAAAAAAACTGTTCTGCTTTCTGCAAGAATACAAAATGTATTTATTCCAAAAACAACTCCAATTGGTTCAACTTCCTAAAATGCACCAAATGGAATTACAAAGGAATTCAACCTGAGTCCATACATCACTATAATCAAAGGCTAATTTTGACCACAGTGTCTTGAACAGCTTAGTGCCTATCATAGGTAATAATAACAAATACTTTCTCATTTATTGTCTCTCTTTGGAGAATGGTAAGGCCTTCTTGGGTCCAAGATGTCATGGTCCAGATGCCATAATGTGTAGATTGTGCGTTCTCCAGATCCTAAAAGAATAATCAATTAGGCAATTCTAAATGGCAGCTGAAAAGATGTCATTGAGATTCAGCAGCAATACCATAAAGGATTTCTCCACCATCCTGACCTTCAGGTTCTTCTAATAAATATTGGAGAAGCACATATTGGTTCTAATGGGCTGAAGGAAAGAACAACCAGATCCTTCGATGTTCTTTCAACATTTGCACTAAAAATATGCTCTGGAGGAAAAAATAAGACACAGGATCGGGATAGAAGACTTTGCTATGTCTGCAGCTTCTAGACAAACTGGGAGAAGAGTAGTCTAGCTGATTTCCAAGTTTAATCATCAGAAATGTATCCATTCAGAGTTCCAGTCTTCCTGAATGATTACAACAGTCCCAAAGAGTCTAACAACTCCAGTTTCCCCCCATATTTACACCACGTTTACACTACATGTCAGTCCTTCAAGGTAGACCAGATAAGAGAGTTATGAATGCTAATAGTACTTTTATTATAAGGTTAGCAAGTCTCAATGCACCTTTCTCTTCTCTCCCTTTACCTACAAGAGAACTAGGGAGGATCAACCCTGAAATGCTTAGGTTACAGTTCTGCTCCCGACTCAAATGTCTTTTATCCTCCTGTTACAACCCATTATACTATGATGACTTTCTCTTGTACAGTCTGGTCTTGCTCTTTTTTAAATGGGAAAATATCAGGAAGGGGCAAAACATAGATTCTGGTAGGGAAAGAGTCTAGGATTCCATCCCCCAAAACTGAACCCAAACATGATTAACACATGCACTTTCACTGGAAGATTGCAATATAGTATATGAATGAGCAACATTGCAATACAGTGTATGAATGAGCAACATTCATATTAACAGGAAAACACAATAACATGGAAACAATTTCAACTGTGATTTTGGATGTGGGGTGTCTTATGGAGACTTAAACATCCTGTAGTGAAATAAACAGGTTTTGGTGTCTATGTTCAGAACTATTTATGAAAAGGTTTCTGTACATGTTTATTGAGGAGGGGATACTATATCAAGCCTGAAGACTGGATCTCTATGACCTCAGGACTGAAATTCCATGGAACCTATGGAAATATGAGGTTTATATTTCCATTTATACAGATCTAAGGTTTCAATGGAACTAGGCTTGACTGGGATAGGGAACTGCTTGGCTCTTCCATGTTCTAAGTATGTTTCATACAAGCTTCTTCCAAATTCTTGACATTGCTGGATAGTGTTTGGTCAGGATACTGAGATTAGTCTAAATCAATCACTGGTCACTGTTATTTTCATTCAGGTAGCATGAAAATATTTGATTAAACAGAAAACAAGGATGTTAGGAGTATAATCACTGAGGGAAAGTTTTTCCTGTCCCTTCTCTCCTCTGTCTGAAAACAAATATTCCAAGAGATCTGCTGTTAAGTGTAGATACATCATGGTTTCCTTCGACCAGTGTTCCTCAACCATGGCAACTTGAAGATGTGTGGACTTCAACTCCCAAAATTTCCCAGCTTGCATGTTGGCTGTGGAATTCTGGAAGCTGAATTATTATATCCATTCTGATAATGTTCCTTTAAGGATCAGGTTGTCAGTGATTGAAAGTAACATCTTTTTTATCAAATCCAAATGCCTGATTAAAAAGAGCAGCATTTATCGCAACAGTCATATTATTTATGTGTAACTGACCCTTGTTTCTTGAACAACATTCCCTGAATCTTATTTGGTTGTGAGTGAGCCTGCTAAGTCTCCAGCAACAATAAACATTATTTAGAAGATGGAGTAGAACATCTATTGTTCATTCAACAAATAATCCTTGCACCCTTCACGCAATATATCCAAATTCTTAAGAAATTCCAAATGAGCTGGTTTCCCTTTCCCATAAATGCTAAGCCACAGTAAACCTTATGCAAGGTAATACTAATTAAAAACTAGATATTTATCTAACCTGGTTAAGCATTGCATAGAGAGTAGTAGAGTTTTTTAGACCATTTATTTTCCAGTTATTTCAATTACAGAGATGCATTCTTCTATCTAATGCCTTTTTGTTCAAAAACTAATTTCAATTAGTCTCACTGATTTCACTGTTATCAATTCAGGTCATGTCTACAAGAGAGTGCTGCTTTTAAGCAGATGCTTCATTCTTTCTTGCAAGAAATTGAACTTAAGAATGCACCATCATGGCTAGATGATTTGGCAGAATATACTGTTTATCCATGGTGAACTTGTCCCACATATGCATATGCTTGGGTTGATTTTACACAGCCCTTTTTCATCTTGTTTAACCATTCCTGCTCCTTTTCATGCAGCAACAAATAAAAATATACATATAAAATTATACTACTGTATACTGGAAGCAGAGAGGGACAAAGAAGATCAGCAAAGGGAGTTCTTTATCCCATTCAGAAGTCTTTATTGTTCCTATATTATTGTTAAAAATATAAATAATACTAGCAATACTGGTAAAGAGATATTACATTCTAGTGTCATTGTTTATATTAACTCAAAGCAATGCAAAAAAAAACCCCAGCAAGACAGCATAAGCCATGGCAGACAGTTCCCATTCTATGGAAGCTTAACTTATGCAAGCTCCAGTGAATGATGGGATTTATTTCTCAGCAAGCACATGGAACTACATCGGTACTAATATGTCTATACCAAACCATCAACATCATAGAATTTCAATAAGTTCAAATCAAAATATATTCTAAGAAATGGAAGGTCCAATTGCTAAGACTAGGATCTAGTGGTGAAGAGAAGAATATCGGGAGCTGGAAAGGATTTCTCACTGTTCTTTTCTAACTAAAGAACTGGTAGGTTTCTGAAAGATGTCCTGAAGGTGCAGTCCTTCTCTACTGCATTCCCTGCATTAATTTTATGATACCCTGGCTTCCCATCCTCCCATGATAATTTGAGGTATTCATAAAAAAGGAGAGAATTTTACAAAAACTAAATTATAATTATTATATTATTCTAACTCTAATGAATGACTAAGTCCACCCTACATTTTTTTCCAACTGCAGAAGTTGTCTTTCTATGGGTGGCATTTTTCAACTAATGGCTACAGGATTCTGATTTCCTCTAAAAGGTGGTGTTCACTCTCTTGCTGAAGCAAAACAAGCTTCATGACAATGCACCTTCTCTCTCTTTCATTTTAATAAAGTCAGCAAGGAATTTCTCGATTGGATTGGAGCCTTTTTGGAGCTTCTTTATCTAAACCCGGCAGAATTTTCCCATCTTCTTCCTTCCTTCTGTCCTTTCTTTTCTATCAGCTCAGGAAGCCTGAACAACAGGCAAAGGGTAAGAAAATCTGGTTGCAGGAGTATTTGGTTTTTGTACAGAAACCAAGACGAATTGGATTATATGCAGATCACCTCCCTGAAGGTTAGGCAGGTCCACGTGCCTTCTCAAGATCTGTGTTCTGTACAATTAAGGAAAATCAAGAGAGAAAGGGGCGAAGGTGACTCTTCAACATCCATTTCGGCTTTGAAACAAGTCAGAAACTTTGGAACCCTCGTTGCTTTGCTTTCGTTTTCTTTTGTCTCTGTTGACTCTGAGCTTTGGGAGCCCACTTTTCTTGTATTGCTAAATATGCCAAGATTCGGGCTGCCGGAGCTGTTCAGAATAAGGTAAACGCGCTTTGCTGAGGAATGAAACGAGAGGGTTTACAAAACAGCCCCTCACCGCCGCCTTTTATGAGGCCGCGTGAATTTCTAAATTCTATGCTAGACTAACCTGGGGGTCGTGTTATTCAAGAGTTTTCCCTCCCTTCCGTCTAATCTTATAAAGCATTGGGAGTGGACAGGCGCAAGGGCGGCGGGGAGGATCGAGGGAGCGCAGGGGAGCCAGGCTAGGGTCGAGCCGGGGAATTTCAGAGTTTTCCAGCTCAGTCCAAGCAGGCAAGAAGCTTGGAAGTAGTTGGAGTGGGCGGGGCTTCCGTGTGATCTGGAGCAGCCTGGAGGAGGAAGGTGGCACGGAGTCCCAAGATCAGAAGCCCAATTTGAGATGGCTCCTTCCAGGGAAACCCCCAACTCCTGTACAGAATAAATAAGTTTAGTGTCGAGGCGGCCGCCGCCTTTCGCCTCCACCTGAGGCGCAATCCAATTAAAGCTGAAGTCGAAGATCGCGAACCTATTGGTTATTCCTCTTGCAGTCATGCCTTTAAATCCTAGCTAGCGTAAGTGGATCGTGAATCGAAGTGTCACTTACAGTTTATGAAATGCTTGAGGACGGATGAGTGCCAGGGCACCAAGCAAGGCTTGTGTAACGCAGGGCGCAAGGGGGAAATGCTCTTGCTGACTTTTGCTCTCTCGTTCACTTACGTATGTTTCAAGCCACATTGCTTATATTTCAGGACCACTTTTAACTCAGCCAAGTCATTAATTTTACACAATGACTGATACCGTCCCCTGATTGACTACGCAATGTACATTAGTCAGTGCAAGGAATCATTTTGCTTAGGTTGCCATAAAGCCTCCGAGGATTCTGATACGAGGATGATGAATAAAAATATCTGCTGTGATCATCATCATCATCATCCTACATATATACGTCGCACGTCCACGCTACAAATACCTTAAATTAAAATAAAACACAAACAGCATCTCCATCGACGGCAGCGCACGAAACCGCGCTTCGCTACAATCACAGCAAACATTTAAATCAGCTTTTATTCCACGTCCCAAATCTAAATAGATCTAAGGTCGGAATATGGACTGGACTTTAATCTACCAAACTTTTACGCTCCTCCCGTCTGAACGCCCAGCAGACCCAATGCTCTGCCTGCCTCTTTTCTTACACCGCAGGCCTGCGACCCAGCTTAATTCCTCGCCAGCTGGATGCTGCCGCCCGCGATCGCTTTCTCCCCTCCTCTCCCTCCCCCGACACAAACGATCCCCTGCAAAGCGACGAGAAAGAATAATGTACCCACCCAGGATGGCAAACGCTTAGTGTAGAAGTGTGGATCCCACGTGCGTTGTACCAAGGAATGCGTTTGACAGTGAGACGAAGAAGTAAACAATTCTATAGATTATTTCACGGGTCACGGAGGGGAAAAGCGCCTGTCTGAATTCAGTGGCACGAGAAAGACGCCGGGACAGTGGATTGTCCATCAAAATCGTGCAATTCATCAAAACCAGGGATCCTTCTGTAGCCTCACTGTTCCGAGGCAGCTCTCAGTGATTTTAAGGTGAGGCTCCTGACCTTGAACAGTGTTTGAATCTTGAATCTTACTTTCTTTCTGAATTTTTGCAGCTTTTCTTCGCCTCTGCCTCACTCGTACTTTTACTAAACATTATATTGCCCCAGATGGCCTTCGGAGCCAAGAAGAAAGGAACATGCCTGTTAACCCCAAAATATTTCATCTGACTACATTCAAGTACTTGAATTGATCCAATGGAAAAATAAGTCCTTCTCTTTGAGAAAATAATCACAATTTTTAGAAAAAAAAGACAATTTGTAGAAAATAATCAGCCTGATCTTAGCAAAAGAATTTAGAATTCCTACCAAATATGGATTTTGGGTTACAAACACAGAATCACAGCCATGTGAGAACAGCATTTAGCTGTGAACAATAAACCTTCTTTCCAGCATAAATATAACCCAGGGGTTATAAATGATATATATCTTGTTTTCCATTCCCATTAAGATTCAAGAGACCTGGCATCATGCGACTACCCTTTTAAGAGTTCAAAATTCCTACTGAAGTCACTAAGCCAAAGTAAAAACGGAGATGGTCACTCATGCAAAATTGTGTCCATTAGCAGGGCAGGAGCTGCACTCCTGCAACTCCCTTTTAATTTCAGGGAACGGAGCGGGGTAGCTTACATTATTTTCAAATTGTCACAGAAGTCTTATTTAATTGAAAGGATGCCTGACTTTGGGCCAGAGAATTTGCAGTTAGATTGTGTTTCCCATTTTCATTATCATCAAGCTGCTTTCCAGGGTTTAGTTCTGTGGGCTCCAATCTGAAGATAGCATGCCTTGACTGAAGTTCCCTGATTTAGAGAGAGAGAAAGAGAGAAAAGGAGCAAGGAACAGAGGAAGAAAGGGAAAGAAGGAAGGAAAGAAGGGAGGGAGGAGAGAGAGAGAAAGAAATAAACAAACAACCACTAGTAGATAAGATGGGCCTGCAAGAACCACTCTAGAATAACTATAATCAACAACTGTACACTGTATCTCCACAAGACACTTGAGCATGCCTTCATAACTCCATTTGTTTTCCAAAGTTTCTGCCAAATGCTTCAATCCCCTTGACTTTGGGTCACCTTTCCATGACATTTGCTCTCCCTCCTCCTGCTCTGTCCTCCCCCAGTAGGCCTGTACACCCAGTGTTATGTCTGGGTTTCCCTTATGCGAACACAGCAGCTGTGCTTTCTATGGCAAGAAGAATGGGCTCCTAGCCCCACAAGCTGTCTGATCAAAAAGGCCAAAATGCGACCAGAAGCACTCGTGGCCTGGGGTGAGGTGAGCCGAGTCAGTTCTCCGTATCATCAGAGCCAAGGGGAATTGCAAGGGGAATTACTTCTCCTGAAGAAGATAGGACTTGAGCCCCCGAACAGTATCTGTCTAAGCAGTGATTTCAAAGCAAAAGTAGCCCGGCCGTGAACGACAGTCGCCTGCGAAAGGGCGAGGGAGGATCGGAGACGTCCGACCAAAGGCTATTTTGGCCACTGGCGCTGGAAGCCGAGTCGGGCCCTGCGCAGCAGAGGCGGATGGTGGCCTCACCTGGGAAGAAAGCCAAAAATATCCGCCTCCGGGTGAAAATCGGGGAGGGGGTGACTCGTTTCCCTTTCGTTTAATCTCCCCGGTGAGGCGGGGATATCTTTATCACGGCTCTGCGTGGACGCACGGGCCTCCAGGCGCAGGGCCCAGTTGGCGCGACCCCTGCCCCGCCGCCCTCGGAACCTGCCGAGAACCTGCGGGTCTCCGGGCAAGGCAACAATCGATCGCGGCCAACTTGGGGGAAGCCGAGTGGCGACGGGTCCCTCTGCCCGCCATCCAATATGGAAGGCGGGCGGGCGGGCCAAGAGGCAGGCTCTCCATTGGCGGGGGAAGGGGTGTGCTGAGAGGGGAGGGGTCGGCCCTGGGTCTCCCTCGGCCGCGTCGGGGAGCGGAGGCGGGGCTGTCCTTCCTGCCCGGCGCGGCGAAGAGAACTTCCCCGGGCGCTCGTCCTTTGGCGTACCGGAGCGGAGACCGGGATTCGGGGGGTATCTCCCGGATAGCATGGTGCGAGGGCAGACAGAGCCAAATCTGGCGGGGGGGAGTGTCAGGCAGCACCGCAATGGAATCAGAAAGCAGGGCGAGTTTGAGGAGGGGAGAGTGCGAGGAAGGGCGCCTCCAGTTGATTGCCGTATTGCAACCTCTTGCTCCTGAAATATTTAAGCGGATCTTGCTTTGGAAATAAGCCCAGAGCCAAAGGCAGGGAGGGGAATAGGAGCCAGGAGACAGATCTTTGCAGCAGGCCAGAAAGAGGGGCTCTGAAGGGAGAGGGTGAAGATGCGGGGAACGGGGGGAGGAAAGAAGTTTCTGATTTCCAAAGAGGTGGGCTTGTTAAAGAATATTATGGATTGGGCCTTGTTTTTCTTTGCAGGAAGTCTTAAAATGCATGTTGTCCCCTTTCTAATGCTGCTAAAAGCTCCCTCTCTGAAGCATCTTCCGTGCCCTCCTCCCCAGTATAGTCTAGATGAAGAACTCGGAAATGTGGGAGAAATACTAACCTGTACTTAAATTTCCTGCCAAATTTGAAAAGCTATTGATTATACACCTACTTTCCAAAAGAAGGCTTTTAGTACTTTTCATCTTTTTTCTTTGTTTGGTCTCCCAAAATCCCAAGAGACTTCCTCTTGGGATGGCATAATGGCTAAATGATCACATTGTCAATCAGTGTAATCCCAGCTCTGATATACATTAGGATGAAGCTATAAGTGCCAATAGATGTACAGCAATTGCAATATATTATAAGAGAAACTAGACACTGTGACCCGTTGGGTTATCATTTACCTAAACAAATCAACAGAATGATCAAGGGTGAGCAAAATCAATGGGAGCGGGAATGATTCTGACTTCCTGCTAGCTTCCCACTGACTTTGCTTGTGGAAAACTTGCAGGGTGAAAGCCAATAGGGAAGAATGTGCTTTATGGAAGGATGGCAAGGAAGGTTGAAAATTACTCAGCATATAAAAAGTCTTTCCCTTCATCTCCATTCCTTGTCCACAATCCCCCAATCCCTCTTCACTTATGCCAGCCACTCAGATACCTGTGTGCACCTCCTCAACCATGAAACACTCTTGATCACCCTTCTTATGCCCTACCCCCTCCAACACTTCTGAATGTGCACCCTCGTGCACCCTCCCTGACCCTTACTATATATCTCAAACATCACTTCGTACCCTAACACATCCTCCCTGATCTGTACTGCACCACTTGTGTTACCTCAGGAGAAGTCCTATCCCTCCAGAGATTATTGAAAACAGCTTGGATTTCTGGGCCCCACTCTGTCCTCACTCTTTACCTGTATCAACACCTATGGCCAAGTCCCCAAGAACTGGGGTTTGCAATCATTGTCTCTATATATAAAAAATGGAAAATGCCAATTATAGACTAATCCTCCTCAACATAATCAGCAAACTTTACACCTACAATGGAGCTGCAGGACTGGCTGGAACAAGAAAATATATTTGCAGAAGAGAGGGCTGGGTTTAGGGAAGGGTGCTCAATCATCGACCAATGCTTAGTGGTCTCACTGAAAAATACTTCTTCTGCAACACTACCTCTTTTTATGCCATCTTCATAGACATCAAAGCAGCTTTTGATTCTATATCATGATCTAAACTATGGACAAAACCAGAGGCCTCCTTGATTGACCAATCAAATATTGACTTTGTCTAATATGTATGCTTCGTGAAGGGACATCACTCAAAGTAAGATGCAACTGCCAGGGCCATCTCACCAGGTTCTTTGGAACTGAAAGGGTGTAAAGCAAGGCCTGGTCCCACTCCTATTCAGCTTCTTATAACTCCATGTTGGACCATCTCCTGAACATCCTCCTCAGCTCCTACCCACCCAGCAGTTCAAAAGCATGCAAACATGAGTAGATGAATGGGTACCCCTTCTGGGGGAAGCTGGCCGGCAGCAAGGGAAGCAAGAAGTTGGTGCTGGACCAGCCTGAGCTCAAGGGTGGAACAGGAGCTGTGGAGGAAGCCCCCAGATGTGCACACTGCTGGTCAGCTCAGGAAGGTGGGGTTTAATGTTGAAATGATAAAAATGTTAAAATGTTGATTGTGAGCCACCAAGCGTCCATTAGGAGATTGGTGGCATATAAATACAAACAAGCAAACATGAACTTTTACTCCCCCAAACTAGCTGGAAGACACATCTCTGCTTCATGGAAATGATCAGCAATACTTCCAAGAACACCAATTGGCATTAAAAGGCCACTGAGACCATTAACAGCATTGCGAGGAAGACCAGCTAGAACTCAATTATTAGAAAACTAAAATCATGCCATTTGCTAAAAGGCCCAAGAGCCATGTAGCAATTATCTTGGGATCTGGTGCTCTTACCTTACCTTGAGCACCAGATGAAGAAATA
>JANHZU010002781.1:90955-102172 GCA_032468055.1 Acrochordus granulatus | reverse complement strand
ATCTCGCCATCTCACGTTTGACCACATCTAGCTTACCTTGATTCATGGATCTCACGTTCCAGGTTCCTATGCAATACGTAAGAGGAGAGCTGTGCTATTTTATGGTGGCCAAAATTTTGTTCGTAAGAAAAGGTGCTGCCAGTTCCCTTCTAGTATATACTTTAGTGACAGGATAGGATATAACAATATATGCTGTAAATATGTGACATCAGACCATTGCAAGTAAGTATTAAAAGTATCTGTTGCTTTATTTACTACATATATGTACATTAATAAATGTACAGAATATAATCATAATCTGTAACAACCATGATGACATCATCACATAAACAACACAATGGTGTACTTAGGTCATGACAGCTGATGCAAGTACATAATTCATGGTAGTGAGGAGATGATATCCAATTGGTATCAATTTTTGCATATTGTTCTCCCAAAGATGCCCATGCAATCAACACTGAGTGCTCTTAGATTGGGACTAAACTAAGATACTACACTTATTTTAGCTTGACAAGAGAGCCAAGTTGTAGTATTATCAAAGATGGAAGCTTTCCTAATCCAATAAGCAGCAGCCACTGCTCATGAGGAAGAACAAAGACATAGAAAAAATAGCAGAGGTGGAGCAGGGATTCAGGGATGCAATTTTCAGAAGCAGGAACTCATATTATCAGATTGTTTAATCCAGTGTTTCTCAACATTGCCAATTTTAAGAAGGGTGGACTTCAGTTCCCAGAATTCAGCCAGCATGCTAAGAACTATGGTAATGTGAGCAGAATTTATTGTGGTTTATTCATGTAATCAAGGTTAAATCAGAGCTTGGCCCAATGTATGAACACATTCTACAGTATATTACAAGATGGGTAAAAGATGCAGGATTGCAGGGTTTTTTATGGCAGCCATGAATCAGTCATATGAACCAGTTTAAACAGAATATTTTGGACATTTAAGATTTGGGATGATTGACATTCACATTAAATTGTTGCCCTACCTATAAATGTGATTTTGAGTTGGAGCTTAATTTTTCCTCCATTAATAATTTTGGAATACAGAATTTCAGTACACCATTTTTTTTCCAGTTTCTCCTTTCCTTATGCTACTCCTTTACCAGTTCATGGAGTGAAATTTGGTGAAGGCTGCAGAAGAGAATTTAGCAGAAAAGTTTTTCTCTGTAATGTGAACAGAATCTCAATTCTGAATTCAGCTATTTGCTGTGATAATTCTTATCATATTTCCAAAATAATAATGTTTTCCTTCCAAACAGAAAATATTCAGTGGATTTTTTTAAAGGTACACAAAATAATGTTTGTGTTATCATCTCTACCTAGATTATTATTCAAAAAATGATTGTGAAATGAAGTGTTATATATATCAGATACCATTTGAAGTCATGGCCGTGTTTGATCTTTCCAGTCTTGAAATAACAACCCACATCCAATATCATGCATAATTAATTTGTTTCCATATACTAATATGATTAACAACTTTAGATTTTACACAGAGTACTGAGTCATGTTCAAATAAAACAAATTCTAATGAGAAAAATTGGATGTGGCAGCAAATTACTGTTCCAGTAAGCAATCCAGTTTTGTATGTGTTTATTCTATCCTTCCTGCATGTATTTTTGTTAAGGTTCCACTGTAAACAAGTATTTGCTTCGTATTGAGTTAGCCAGAATTAATACATTCAATGAATATAACTTTCATTGTAAATTTTGTGACAAATGGAAAAAGTATTTCTGAAGTTATATAATATTAGAAACCTGTATGCTGCTTGGGGAATTAAATACAGTAAGCTTAATAAGAATATTTAATCACTGGCTGGATCTACACACTAAACCAGGTTTGTTATAACCAAAAATTAACTTGGTACATACAGTACATTAAGCCATATATCATAGCTTACAATCCACAGTCAGACTCAAGCAAACCATTTGGGTTGTTACAATCTGTGAATCCAGTTAATGAAAGTAGCTTATGCTGTCTGTTAATATTTTGGAATCACTAAAAACCTGTAACTAAGTTTAATTTTTTGCTGATGCCATCAAGATATTTAGGAAGATATTGCTCAGCAGCACCAACCAATCTGACCAATAGTCAGAGGTACTGGCAGTTGTGGTCTAAAAGAACTGGAGATCATCAAGCACACTGTAGTTGTACTGTCCCTATGGGTTTTTGTACAGGGGGGATCCTTAAAAGAGGACAAGTCAATGACCAGGGAGATAGTGACTCAGGGCCTGCCCCACCAATTTGGAATTGTGACTTGGTAGTGCAGGCTTTATTTTATTTGTTCAGTGCATATATTAGAGCTATACTCTACCTTTTCTCCATGAGTTCAAGGATTCAGAGATGGCACTCCTTCCTTTTACTTTTTCCTAATTTGTGAGGTAGATTGGGCTAAGAGAGATTAAATAGCCCCAAGGTTAGTTGGATAATGTAACGATGACACCAAACTGGCTCATGTCTGATCTTCTAGACTTCAGGGTAGTCCTGTAGCATCTGGAAAGTTTCTAGAGGTTGCTGATTTGTAAATGCTGGTACCCTTCATCTCTAGTCATGCTGACTAGGTCTGCAGAATCTGGAGGGCCCCAAGTTCTCCATCCCTGCTTTAATGAAAAACACTGTACCATGCTGTTTCCAAATCAGAGAAATTCCTCATCATTACATGTAAACAATCATATTTCCATTCTATTCTTTTTTAAGCCACTATTCTCTTCTAAGTTAGATTACATTCCCAACTGAGTTAGAGGGAGCAAGTCTTGCTTAAATGTTGGAACCATGCCAGGATATAGCAGCTGAAGAGTTTGTACAGTACCTTTGTTTAAAATCAAAATACTTTAAGAAGCAAATAGCAATAAAATAAGAAAAAGCTGGTTTAATGTTCCTGTTGTAGAAAAGAGGAATAAGTTTGCATTAAACATTATCACGAATGGAGATTTTTCATGCAGTGGCTGTGCAACGGTGCAGCTGTTGCCCTTTGAGATGCCAAAACTTAATGAAGTAGGATAAACCTTGCTGAGGAGACAAACACATAAATGAGATTTATCTCAAGAAAGATTAACTTTTGTACTTACACATTTCCAAGGACAAATAGTGAGCAAGCTTTCCACATGTAATTTGGCTTTTGGCCTGTGAGGTATGATTTAAGATTCACACTTGCTGAGAATTTCACAAATCCTTCAAAACACGTCACAATCAATGTTTCTTGCTGATCCAAGAATAGCTCTCCTGAACTTCCAAGTGCAAACATGTTAACAAAATCCTCTGCTAGGGGGTAATTCAAAAGGATGTTATTCATTAAGTCAGGAGGGGAGTGGAAGAGAATAGCAAAGCTGTTACAAACTGCAGCAAAGTTGTAATGTTATTTCCCATGCTATGTGATATAGTCTGCAAACCTTTTGCATGCTTAGTTGAGAGTAAGCCTTATAAAAACAAGAGAACTGATTCAGAACACATGTATACTATTGACCTGGCTTAACACATCAGTCATAATAACTTCAGAGATTTTTCCTTCCTTAAACTTCATGATGCTTTCTTCATACCCATATGAGCAACCATTTCTCTTCAGCCTGTCTTGCTGAGCTGGTTGAAATTTGTCCAACCATCAAAAGATAATCAGGAAGGAATAAGAATCAACATAACTTTTGCAAAGCTAAGTCCTATCTTACTTTTCCTTTAGAGGCAGTTCACACAACAGGCTAAGCCAAATTGGGCTTCATCTACAAATGATGGTTTATTTATTTTACCAGTCTTATATGTTCCCCCAGTCTCTGAGGGTTCCAAATTATGCAATAGCATCAGAGCAACAGAGAAGACTTACTTCTGTTATATTAAATTTCTTGAAGTAGATTCTCATCATATGAAGATTACATACTACTATACTGTTTTTAAATGCAAACCATTATATGGGTAGCTAACTTCATCATAAGTGCTGTCAAATTGCAATAACAAGTCATTCAACTATGATGCTTTGACTGGGATGGGCTTCTGCTCGAACCTCATTGGGTTTTATTACTGTGTGTGCGTAGGTGCTTATAGTTTGAAATAAAGATGTACATGATCTCTATTGATTACATTTTCCAAGAGAATATGCAGCCTACAATACCAGATCTTATCTAACAAGTGATACAGTTAGGAGTAGGCAGTCCCAAAAATATCCAGGTCCCATGCCTGTAAGGCTTTAAGATGAGAACCAATGCCATGAATTGCACCTTAAAGCTAACTAGCCTCAGATTTGAGATTGTCTGACACCCAAAATATTCTGCATGGCTTACAATATAGACATAGAAAAAACAAAAGACATATGCATCTGGAAGGATAAAACAGTCAAATCTGCCTGAAACCACCACCAACAAAATTAATAATAAAGGTTTGGCATCCACCCTAATTCCAGGACAAGGAATAGAGCCATGTTTTTTTAATATGAACCCCTGAAACAGCTTTAGGTTGGGAGTCATACAAATATGGGGGGCTGCTGTTCCAGAGGAATGAGTACTATCTGTAAGAAAACTCCTGTTTCACTTTTGGAGATGTGCAAAGGTCCTCCTATGCTTAGCTGCCACCTGATCATAAGTTGAGGATAGCCATCAGATTGCAAGCCACTTCCATACAGGGAACATTACCCCATCCAGAGCCAAAAATAAAATCTCTCTGCTATCATATATGCCCTGCATCCAGAGCCACTCCATCTTGCTGAGATTGAGCCTAAGTCATCCAAACTCCTACAGCCTCAATGCTGCAAGCATTCGACAATACCTCAATGACATCACTTGTTCAGCCTGGCATCAAAATGTAAAGTTGGGCATCTGAGGATATTGGAACTAGGGTAGATAGATATCCTTATACAGCAGCTTCAGACATATGTTAAGTAGAAGCTTTAAAAAGATAGGCTGATAGGACAGAGGTAGATCATACTCACTAGAAGACTGGATGCTCTTGCAGAGAGCTTGAAATAGCTGTGAGATGCCTGGAATTCAGGCAATAGTGCATACAGTTTCAGTACCCCCAGCTATGCCATAGCCTCAAATGCTTAATTATTACAAATAACATTTTTAAAAATATGTTTTCTTAAAACGGTTCTAACATATTATTTTTATCAGGAAAATTCCATGCGCTGAAAATACTTTTTAGGAATGGTTCTTGACACGTAGCTGGAGGAATGTTTAAAGCAGGGCTAAATAACATTAATTGGGCCAATAGCTGTACTGCCTTTGAATAACATTTTGGGGGAGCAGCAGTGTAAAAGAGGCAAAACCACACTGAAATATTTTAAAAGTGGGTGGGAACAGGTTGGAAGTTAAATACTAATATTATTTTCAATTAACATTTATTTTTAATTTTAATGTTTTATCAGATCAGTGTTAATTTTTATTTGACAGAGTCATTTACAGTATTTACATTTTAATTACATTTATCTCATGCCTTGCCTCTAGGAACTCTAGGTAGCCTATTTACAGTCAGGAGATGGAGCCTGCTGCTTGATATGAATATACATTCTTCTGGTCTCTTGTAAATGATGTCAATGCTCTTAAGGCACCAGTGATTCCTCCTCTGAAAAGGATCATCATCCTTAATCATACTGCTCAGGGAGGAAGTATAACAAGAAGACATCCTTTAGAATTAGGGATAACAAGGTGCATAGTCTCATATGTTTAGAATAGAGTACATCCACTTCCTATTACCTCCCTCCAAAAAAAAACCCCCATCAGAAAATAAATTGCTCATATTAGAATACGGATGGAATTTGCTTCCTAGGTAGACATTACAATCGGTCTGGGGTTATAATTATTTAATTTGTATGATTATAATCATTTGGTTTTGACTGTAAAAAGGAATCTAAATTAACAATGAGATAACTGGATGGGTATCCACATTTGTCTTCTAACCAAACACTTACAAAAGCACAGATGGAAAAGGTATGGTCCTTCCCATGGTGCTGAATGGGACTTTGTCATACTAGCTGGAGCTGCAAAGAGATAAAGCTATATAGCCATATATAGTCATGAAGCTTCTGAGTACCTGTTTATTTTCTGCTGGTGCTCACAATCTTCTGTCTATTTCTCCAGTTCATTAAAGATAATATCACCAACTGAGTAATAATAAACAACTGGTGGAGTTTCATTTATTTCAACTGATTTTTAAAAAGTCCCAGAATGTCAAGAATGTAAAAAAAACTAATTATTGTTGAAAATGATTATTGAAAAAAAATGCAAATGGAACTGTGTTTAATCTGGAAAAATATTTTAACCTCTTCTTCCAAATACTTTCTTTACAAAGATCTGATTTAGTATTTCTTAGTGGCTGTGATGACGGGAAAGGACAGTTTAAAGATGGTCCTAGGACAGAACATGCATCAGTGCTCTCCACAAGTAAAGAAACGGTGCCTCTTTGGGTTAGCATCAGAAAATACGAGACAAAGCAAGCAGACTAGACAGTGCTTGCATGATGCTGGAGTCTGGCTTGTGCTTTATTCCAATGAATGATACTATGGAATTTACTTCCCTGGTAATTGTGTTCTCAGCACTAAAACATCTGCTGTAATTTCTGCATTACAAAACATGCTTGAGGAGGATGGCCACTCTTCTATCAGATTTTTTTATTTTGATATGGATATGCACATGCTGGCATCACATACATACTCACATTAAACACATCTCCCTCTGATGCCTCTGCTAATTGGAACTTAATTAATTGAGCAATGGAAATATATTCATTTGTAAGTAGACCTCATTTACTACCTCACTTAGTGACTGTTCAAAATTATAATGGTGTAAAAAATATTTTTGTGACCAAGCCTTGCATTTGTGACTGTTCAGTGTCCCATAGTCACCATTTGGGCACTTTGCAACCATTGTGGATTTACAATTATTGCAGCATCCTTTTTGCAACAGGCTTGTGACAAGCAGCATTAATAGAGAATGAAAAAATAAAATTATAAGTCATGGTCATGTGATGTTTTGCTCAATAACTATGTTAGAAGTGAGAATGTAAGTCAATCACGGTCACATGATTTTCTGCTTACTGACTGCAGCTCTTAGCAACAGAATTGCCAATCTCGGTTGTTAAGCAAGGACTACTGTATAGAGGACCAGGGTTGTTTCAACAATAGAGCTCTTCAGTATTTTTGAAATAATGCATGTAATACAGTACCTTATCATCTCACATTTCTTTTGAGCAGCTTCACAATACAGGTAGTAATACCCAGTTTAGGAGGGGAAAAGATACATCTACCTGTTACAATGCTGTATTTTCCCACAATGCATTCATACAATTTATTATGTCACAGCATGGATTATTTCTTTGTTCTACCTATTCATTTCTCTTAATGGGAAAAGACAAAAATGTGTAGAATGTTCTTTACGCATTCAGGAGGAAGATAATGTCCTAGACAAGTGATGAAATGTCTGCAAGAAACAACCAAGCTCAGAGAGCACCAAGGACCCCACTCTTCAAACCAGAGCTACAAATACTGTCTTCTACTGGTATAAACATTTTCATTTATTATTTATGTGAACCACATTTGCCCTTTCTCAAGCCTTAAGTCTACCTCATCTTGTCTAATGCAAGTTCAACTCTTTCACTCAATGATTGATGTAAGGTCAAGAATGACTGGCCTAAAATGACCAACTTAATTTCTGTGTGAGGGTGGACTTGTTCCAGTCCTAGAACGTCTTAACCTCTACAGTTTCAAGAAAAGTGATAAAATCTCCAGTTCACATTTAAGAAGAATCTTCATGGCAGTATTAAAGAATCAATACAGGGCGAAACAGGAGCCAGTAATATATCATCTGAAACAGCAGCATTTCACTGAATATGGGAGCACCCACTTCATCACCACTCCTTTTAGTTCTGAGATTGTCCTTAGGATGGTTTAGCACACTTCAAAACAAGCACTGGGTTACATCTTTTTTTTTATTATCTTCTGGAAATGTTAGTGGAGACCTGTGTAGTTTAGAGGCCTTCCTCTAAATAAAGGTATTGATTCCTTGTTTAAAATCTAATTTAAAAAAAGGTAAAAACAAATTAAAATCAGATGAGTGGAAAACCTTGAAGGTGCCAAGAGTCATTGGTACCCGTCAATATTTGTATTGTACCAGTTCCTGATGAAACCTTTTATTTTACCAATTTTTCTATTTTTAACTTTATTGTATACATTTAGATATGTTAGACAAAAAAAGTAGGACAGTTTCTCTCAAACTTATGCAGCATGTAATTCTTGGTATGAAAAGCGAGATATAGAGGTATGTCTTATTCATTCTCTCCCTTTGCTGTAGGAAATGTGATATCGACCAATTTCTTGTCCATCATTGTATAATCATTTAATATTTTCATGGCTGGTATACATTAACACAAATATCTCAACCTTTAATTTTTAAAGAATTTTAGCTAGTATCTTCTCAGAGACCAAGAGGTAACTCAAATAACCAGATAATAGATAACTGTACAATGTGTAACTCAAATAACCAGATAACAGATAACTGTACAAAGTTAAGGTACATAAATTCTTTGTACAGCAGATGCTCAGTTAGTTTTCTGCAGCAAATTCTTGAAAGAAATGCTTCAGTACACCCAAGGCAAATATACCATCCAGTTTAAAGGAGAAGGGCTTTCTCTCAAGAAACTTTGGTACAAAGAATCAGAATTGGGGAGATAGGAGTATTGATAGTAATTTGTTATCACATATGGAACCACACACACAGACACACTTTCTACAATTTCTAGAGGTTGTCTTTTCTTTCTTTTACTAAGGGAGGTGTATTTTGCATTTTTTAAATATTCTATGACTATTTCCTTCATTTGGAATGCATTTTTGCCTCTATTAGGCAAATCAAGCATTCCTATCAGTGGAATTTTGTACATGCATAAAAATATATAGATTCAGTCAAGGTTGAGTACCACCAGAAATAATTTGGAATAGCAGAAATGACATTTTTAACTCCATAGAAAAATCTGTGATTAGATTCTGAAAGCCTTTTTCTGTTAGATGGAGCTTGTGGATTCATTCCATAGAACTTTATGATGCCTAATCATGGAATTTGGCCATACTCACTTTCTCTGAATTGTGCCCAGCAGATAACTATGTGAGGTTACAATCATCACTCTGATAAATAGCTGCCAGATCACTTTCTCAAAATATTATTCATGCAAACAGTCTACTTGCACAAACTCTGTATCACTGGAACTGTGAATTTACACATGGTTGCAGTTCTTATTCTGTAAGCTGAGAAAATTACAGATGATCACCAAAACTGACTGTCAGGCTTTGAAATGAAAAGACAGTTTATTCATCCTTTCACATCTGGGAGTTAAGACTTCAATAGACAAGGACAGTGCAAGATTGAAGAAAACCAATTTAATTTATCTTTATCACAAGCTTTACAATCATATGCCTCCTTTTTTGTATCCTGTTTATTTATTAATTTCTACACCACCCATCTCACCTAAGTGACTCTGGATGGTTTATAACATGATGAAACAAAACCAGAAAAAAGCACAAATTAAAAACAGAGTTAAGAGCAAGTTAAAGTGTACAAGTTAAATGTAAAAATAAAAAACTTCAGAAGGGTAAAAGGTTAAAAAGGGAGTGGGAGTGCCCTCGAGCCACTAGCCATCCCCAAAGCTGCTTCAATTTTGTTCCATTTAAAAAACAAGTTAAAATCAGAACAAGTTAAAACATATCCACTTTGACATTATCAGAAGCATCTACAAACGACGAAAGGACTGTGTTTTAACAGCCAGTAAAGGATTTTTTTTCCAGATCCAAAGCCTCTTGGATAAATCTACATGCTAAGATCATATTCTTAAAAAAAGGGAATAAATACACTTTTGTCTAGCCGTTGGATTACAGTCCAGAACTCCTACTTATCACGGCGGGAGTTGTACTCCACAGCATCTGGGTAACACTTGGAAAACGGCTTCAGCATTTCCAGAGTCCTTAATGGCGCCCTCAAACGTGATGGATTATTAGACTCTCGTCTTGATCCAGGAGCTTCAAGAAGGCTGAACTGGAACCAGGGGCGGCCTTGTTTGAGAAGGGTCCCAAATTATGAGTCCCGAATCCACAAAGATCAGTGAAAAGATCTGTCCCTGCCCGGCGCCCTCCAGCAGCGTTGATTTGGACCCCCATAATTCCTTTCACGACGCGTGGGAATTCTGGGCGCTCGAATCCATTCGAAAAGGGGAAAACCCAGCGCACGCGCGGAGGCGCCCGGCCAACCCCGTGACTTCACCGAACCGCCGGCGGCAGCGGCGGCGTTGGCGGCGCCGCACGCTTTCGCTCTCCTCGTGAGCAGCGTGATTCCCCTGACGCGCAGGCGCAATAGCAGTTAACGCATCGGCCGCGTCTCCTCCTTTTCCTTGCTCAGCGGGCGGAAGCGCCGTTCGACGTGAGCGATGGGAGGAGGGGTCGTTGGTGGCGCCTGTTCCGGTCTCAAGGGATTTCCTGGTTGCGGCAGGCAGCGCCAGTGAGTAACGTGGGCGAAAGAGGCGGCGAATTCGTTGACCCGTGTCTCTTTCCCCTCCCCGTCTTAGCCTGCGTGCTGCCTTTTGTTCCTCTCCCCCTCCCCATGTTAGAGCGGCTCCCCACCTAAAACTCAGCCTTTGGCCAGTTGCCAGAGCAGGAGGAGGTAAAGCAGAAAGGAACGTCAGAGTCAGAGTCAAGTTCGTGCTTTGGGGGTATTTCCGGTGTGTAAGGATGGTCCTTGGGGATGGTGGGAGGATCATTGCTCCTAATTCTTTTCCTGTTTGCCAGAACCGTTTTCTCTCAGAAGGCTAAATTGCACATCATGAGATATTTGTGTGTGGTGATTTTCTGTTTATTCGTCCAAAGGGTTTATCCAGAAGGGATTCCATGGTGCCTTCCTGGACATTGGAGACAAGAGACAAGAGATGCGTGTCCTTAGGATTACAATTTCTTTATAGAACAGGACACAGACGTGGAAGAAGAAATCCGAGGGAGAAAACAAAACAGTGATGTGCTGATTATTAATGTTATAAAGCTTTATAATGACCTGTTGTAACAAAGTCGGGAGTAGCTCCCTGCACCCCTTTGTGTCTCTCTGTGCAGCAATTTAGGAATATCTCAAGGGAAAGAATTTTGCAAAGCCTGATGAAGCTGGCTTCTCAGCTTTGCTGTTTTTAAAATTTGTATATACAGTGGTGCCTTATAAGACGAGATTAATCCGTTCCGGAAGAACGCTCTTAGCGCGAAATGCTCGTCCAG
>JANHZU010002781.1:44009-54812 GCA_032468055.1 Acrochordus granulatus | reverse complement strand
ATGATTATTTATGCATAATTATGATTGATGGGTGTTTCTTTATACCACAGACTTCTTAAAAGTTATTTTAATGATTGTATGTAAAATGCCAATAGCCTCCTTTCATTGTGGTGGATATAGTTTGAATGAATGAATGAATATTTAACCATGGTTATTCATTTTAAGTTACATATTCATGGAACGGCATCTTTATTAAAGGATCTATCAGATCTTTCATGTTTCTGTACTCTTAGATATTGGTTATGTCTATGATATTCTGGATCATATCTAATACAAAGCATAGTAACTTGGTAACATTTACTAAATTACTTTTTGTTCAATCATAGGAAGTGGACCTTCAAGTTTGAAGGCAGGCCATTTATCAGAAAGCTGATAGTTTGTCTTCTGCTAATGGCTACATTCTCAGATAGTAAGATTTATTACTTATAGATGCTGTCACCACATGACAATCTGCAGATTGAACAGTTGCATTTCAATAGGATAATAAAAAAATATGAGAAAGCTATACTCATGCAAAGGAAAAACAATGTTCCAAGTATTTCTAGGGACATAATCTTAAGAGCAAATGCATGCAAAGCCAAAACTGAAAAGACAGCCATAGGTAGAAAATGTTGCCTCTGCAAGAAGCTGGAGAACAGTTGATTATATAATTTAGCTGCTGCAAGTAGATCACACAGATTGACTATAAATAATGACATGACAAAGTAGCAACAATGGACCATTTTCAATTGGGATTAAGGCCTTGTGCTTTTGAATAAACTCTGAGATGAGGTTGTTTTTGACCTTGGCAGCCTTTGAAACAACCAAACATAGTATCCTCCTGGATTAGCTCTGAAGATTGGGGGTGGGTGACATTGCATTGTGTTACTTCTCTTCCTTTTTTTGGAGTTGATTCTAGTCTGTGGCAATTGGAGAAGAGAGATCCTGTCCTTGGCCCCAACTGTGTGGAGTTTCACAGGATTTGGTGTTCTTCTTTCTCCTGTTTAACATCTACATGAAGCTGCTATGTGAGATTATCTGTTGCCATGAGATGAGATATCATCAGCATATTATACCTTTCTGCTCCTGGTGACTTAAGCAATGCTGTTGATGTCCTGTCCTAGTGCTTGGAAGCTGTGGGGCATCGGTAGGGAACAACAGATTTCAGCTAAAGCCTGGTAAGAGAGAGTGGCTCTGGGTTTTGGAGTCCTTCAGTTCAAGAACTATGCATATTTGGTACTGGATGGGCTGGCACTGCCCCAAGTAGTCCTGGTACCCAATTTGGGGTCCTCTTAGACTTGCAACTCCTGCTCATAGATCAGATAACAGATTTGGCTAGGAAAGCTTTGGTAGTTTTGCATTATAGAACAGTTGTGTCTGTTCCTAAACCAGGAGGCTGTGCTCACAGTCACTCATGTCCTGCTTACCTCCCAAATCGACTACTGTAATGTGCTAAATATGAGGCTGTTCTTGAAGACTACTCAGAAAATTCATCTGGCACAAAATGCAGGGCACAGGCAGTAATGTGTGGTTATTCCTTCCTGTTTGCAGTGGTGATGGACAGATTGACAGATGAGGTCAGACACGAGTCTCCGTGGAATATGATGTTTGCAGATGACATTGTGATCTGCAGTGGAAGTAGGGAGTACACTGAGATGAACCTAGAGAAATGGAGGTACTGCACACACTGGAGAGAGGGGAATGTAAGTCACTAGAATCAAGACAGAGTACATGTGCATAAACAAGAGAGAAGATGGTGGAAGGGTGCAGTTGCAAGGGGTAGAGGTAGTAAAGGTGGAGGACTTTCAAAAGTAATGGGAAATGTGACAAAGAAGTGAAGAAGAGAGTGCAGGCAGGATGGAGTAGATAGAGAAGAGTGTCAGGAGTGATCTGTGATAGAAAGGTATCTGCAAGAATGAAAGGGAACATCTACAAGATGGTGGTGAGACCAGCAATGCTGTATAGCCTGGACACAGTGGCCCTGACACAAAGACAAGAAGTGGAGCTAGAGGTGGCAGAGTTGAAGATGCTGTGATTTTCATTGGGTGTGACAAATCTGAGTATATTAGAGGGACAGCACAGGTAAGAAGGTTGGTGATAAAGTGAGAGAAGCGAGACTTAGATAGTTTGGGCATGTGTTGCGGAAGGGTGAAGAGTATGTTGGGAAGAGATTGTTGAGGATGGAGCTACCAGGCAGAAAGAGAAGAGGAAGGCCGAGGAGGAGGGACATGGATGCTGTGAGAGAGGATATGCAGGAGGTCAGTGTGACTGAGGAGGATGCTGAAGACCAAAGAGGATTGAAACAGAAGATTTGCTGTGGCGACCCCTGATGGGAGCAGCCGAAAGAAGAAGAAGAAGTTACTATTTAGGGTGAGCCTTGCCTATACAAATAGTGAACGCTGCAATGAACACAAGAAGAGCTCTGCATTTTTGAAATTGATTTGGAAGAACTGCATCAGATCTCATACAAACAGAGCACTTTTTTCTTACTTATTAAAGCAGCCACATCCCTTTTCAGAGTTCTAAAAAAAGATATTACTGCTGCTTCAAGAGTGACTTTAATGAGTTCATTCTTTATCCTGTCTTATGAAGAAGCTTTAATGACTAACGTAGAGGTACTGGGCTTGTATGAAAACTGAAGCATTTCTTCCAAATCATTTTCAGAGTAACTACACTGCCTGTGTCAAGATATATTTTTCCAGTAGGCAAACTGGTGAGGCTTAAAAAAAACTTGTATAATGAACAGAGACAGACTTTACACAAACACATTTTCTCACATACACAGATCCTGAAGCTGAAATACAACCTTCAGTTATCCATAGAACAAATGTAACATTTCTCTTGAACACTAATATTTAAGGTGTGACAACCATCAATAAAATTCAAGGAAAAATGATGTGATAAAGTCACTTTCTTATATGAATCTGCAGTGTAGGGAATAATTGTAGTAAATTGAACCACATTTTAGGAAATGCTTGCATTTAATACATTCCACATATTTTCTGGCTATAATCAAGTGTGGTTCCTTCCAAACATTTAAGGAAGGACATTGTAATTCAGCTGTATATGATTCTTAAGAGTGAAATGTCTACACAAGAGCAGTTTACAGTGACTAATATATTCAGAAGAAAAATAATATAAAACACAATAAACCTAATAGATTTCATATTTTCACAGCAACAGAATGTGCTTAAATCAAGGATGATCAATAGCACAAGTATTATAATGTGCTTGCATAATTTTATTCTCAGAGTATAAAACTTTTAAGTAATTGATTGCATTCAGTTTTGTGTGAAGTGATCAGATTTCCTATAAACATAGAGATGTTATTAATTCTTTAAGAATTTAAACGGCAAATAATCATATACATAATATATGAAATATTTTTTCAGAGGCAATAATATTCTAGTCAATTTATTGATGTACCTTTACATCATATGCAATTTTACGTTGTATCATAGCTTTTTGTTCTTTTTGTTGTTGTTGTTGAAAAGATGATTACGGTATCATTAAGTCTTAATGCCATTAGCTTTGACTTCAGATCTTTTTTAAATTTATTTATTTATTAAATTTGTATGCCGCCGAAATCTGAAGATTCTCGGCAGCTAACAACAATAAAATGATACAATTAAAAACACTAAAATAAAATAAACCCTTTAAAACCAGCTCACTAAAACAAAATAAAAAACCCAGAAGACTAGTGAGGTGGGCTAAAACGATTTCATATATAAAAAGGGGGGTTGATGATGCACTGGGTCTATCCAGGTAGTGCAACCCCATCAAGATATAAGGATGGAAATGTCCTAGGACCCAGACCCCCTGCCACCCAAAGCCACCCTGTCTTGCCGGGGTTCAACCGAAATCTGTGGTTCCCCATCCAGCCCTGAACAGCCTCCAGGCACCGAGTCAGGGCCAGGACAGCATCACTTGGGTCATCAGGGAAGGAGATGTAAATCTGAGTATCATCAGCATATTGTCCCAGGACCAAACTTCCTTCACATTTATTGTTGTGTTAATATATTTAAGGCCCATAAATAGTTTTTAATTGATTCCTCTTTGTTCTCTGCTGTGCTTCTTTGAAGAGAAAGCTCTATATAAATAAAATATTTCCAAAGTCTCATCTCTTCTAACAGTATAGAAATGTCATTTGACTGAGCTGTGGGGAAGATAAGGAAAAAGTAGCATTTATCTTTGCAAACCATAACACAATAAAAACATGAGAAAGTGGATCTGTATACTTCCTGATGTTTTATTTGGGAAATTATTGTTTCTGGAAACCTTACAGTGAAATCTTCTGCGTATCTATTGAGAATTTGTGCAATACTTCCAGGTAAATATGTAAAGGATGGGAGCTGTAACTGTGAGCAACCTTGAGAAGATACTTTAGAATGATAAGAAACAGCAGCATTTTTTGCTTGTAGATCATGTTACTTCTTGTCATGTGAGAATACTCCATAATTTCTTAGCCTAGGCACCTGGTATTGCTAATGAAACAGCAGGACAAAAGCCATTTTTGGTTTTATGTCCATAATTTGAGCCTTATGACTACCTTCCATCCTTCCAATGAATGTGTTAAGGAAAATAGGAGGAGGAAAGTACGTTGGATATGTTCACCACCTTGAGTTATTTGTAAGAATTATACAAGTGAGATACAAATAAAACAAGTTATATAAAATAGCAATATTTGCCATAAATAAAACATTAGTCACAGAACTTTACTAGATGACTTTGGAGCAGTTTGTCTCTCTCAATCCAGACTCACAGAAGGATTATTGTGAAGAGAAAATGAAGAAAGACTCCCCTGTAGGTTGACTTGAGCTCTCAGAAAAAAGGTTCATTATGACTGGATGGATAAACAGTGCCAAATGTCAGATTCTATTTATTGCTTTATTGATAAGCTCTAGGATAATAAACAGTTTGGCAATGGTGAATATACAGAATTAATGCTATACAATCAAAAGTTTCCTGGATTGGAAACTTAAGGCATGGATCTTAATAATACCAAGTTTATTTTTTCATAATTCTTTATGATAGTTTTAGGGTATTTAAGACTATCTTAGAAAATTAATTTGTTTCAGTAACATTTTCCAAGGTATGATATTTTGAAAGGATATAAGTCATTAAACCTCTATGTAACCCACCTTCATAATCAGGCATGGTTACTGACTTCCTGTGCTAACTCTCAGAAGGAAAGATGTGAAAGGGCAGTGAACAGAAAGCTTACTGAGCCAAAAATCTATGTATCAAAAATCAGGCTTCTATACAGGACACATGTTGAGAATAGATACTGAGTGCTACCACCTTTTGGGTACCTACCTTACAAGATTATATTACATACGGTACAGTAGACATAGATTGAAATCAATTTTTATCCAGGACAGTAAGGTTGTACTAGCAGGTTTAAAATCATAAAAAGATCTGTTTGCACTTCGGGGTAATTAGAAATCCAAAACATCTGAATGAATTTGGAGAGTTTTCTAAATAATCATTGCTCGTTTAAAGTATTTAAAATTAAGGTATTTAAAAAAAATCAGGTTTTTCTTTTATAATTATTTACATAAAACAATCATCCATGTAAATATAGTACTTCCTTGAATGTGTTCCTACAACTGGAAATTTTGAGTGGCCAGCAGTCAGTAGTATCGTTTTTCTCATTGCACAGATTTACATTAGTTTCCATATTATTTGTATGGGACTAAAGGAGGTTCACACATCCATTGTAAAGAGGCCTTTTATGGTATTCTTTTTATTTGGGGAGGGGTCCTAGAGTTGTATAACACAGTTCTACAGTATAACAATGTAGATTATGGTCCTTTTTAGTGGGAAAGGAAAAGGAAGGATTGAATTTGCAGGAAAATCTCTGATACATTTTAAACCTGTTATTTCTTTTAAAAGGGGTGAAATTTTGGCTTTAAATGTGCTATGTTCCTGTTCCATACTTTCAGCATCTTAAAAGCCACACACTAAGAAAACAGTGACATTGAAATATTATTTGAAGCTTTCCTCTCCATGTAGTATTCAAAAAATCCAAACTATAATTTCTATTTGTCTTCTCTTAGCTGTGTCCCTGGTGTTCTCATGATAGCATGTCATGTCAGTAAATCCTCAAAATCAAAATCCAGTTCTGATGCTAAGAACATTACCAAAATAACAAATTCTAAGAATGAGCAGAATATATTGTGCTAAATAGCCTTGAGAAATGGATTTTCATAAACTTTTATCTAAAATAATGACTTCTTATATGCTATATTAATGGTGTTATGAAAAATATAAAGTTCATTAATAGGGTGCTATTTCTATCCCCTTTAATGTAATATAGAAATTATACACCCTAATAGGATTTATTACTTTATGCTGTTTAATCTTTCGGGTATTGCAAACATATAAGTAGGCAAGATCTTTGGTTTGCTTAGAATAATATAAGGAGATATTGTGATATTAGTTGCTAATTTATTTTTACTTTACAATAAACTAAACAATCTTTATTGCCTCTATTATTTAACACATTTTGGTCTTTTACCATCAAAATGGTTCACAACATATTAAAATTATTTCCTAGATATTTCTTGCAATTCTTGCTAGAAATTATTACAATACATTTAGGGGATAACCTAAAGTTTTTAAACATAATGGGTGGATTTAATTTTGCAAAGAACAAAATTTCCAAAATTCAGAACAGTTTCTTGTATATAGAAAATGCAAACTCTGCTATTTATAATCCATAAGTTTTTTTAGTTAGACTCTTATGTTGAAACAATATTTTTTTCAGTTGCATTTTAGAACTCAAAATCTTTATTCCTGTTCAATTATAATTTCAACTAAAATGCAACTCCACCATAAAATGGAGACTGTATTTGTTATCTTACAACTTAGATAATATGCATGAGATTTCATGCATTGTTTTGCATATTGGAAGTTAAGATGGCTATTTAAGTTACTTCATCCTAAAAAAAGAAACAAGATATGTTTAAGAGTATATTAAGTGTTGCATGAACGCCTGTGACCGACTACTTGGAAAAAATCCATGAATTTTCCTCATGCATTTCAATATTATCCATTATTAGTGTACAAAGCTTTTGTAAGAATTGTCAATTTTTCCAGTCTTCATTTGGATAGCTTGCTTTTTCCAAGATTAAAATTTTCTTTTAAAGTTGTGACAATTGTGATAAAATCCTTAAGTGGATCTATCTTTTCTATATTCAGATGAAAATCACAACAGTAAATGACAATGCTACATTGATGTTTGTGTTGTCTCCAGGTAGATTTGTGGAAGAAATATCCCAGTTATCCTACACATTTTACACATTTCTGGATACTATTTGTCTTCTCTGTTGGCCTCTATATCTGATCGTTTATTATGCATTATTTTATAGTTGTATTTTGCATTTTGTTTTGCAACAGTATCCCAAAGTCTTTCAAATCTTTCAGGTCATTTCCTGTTCACAGAATATTATTCCATGTTTAATGGACTCCTCAAAGAATGTTGAAAAATGGATGGATGTTACATTTCTTATATGTATAAAATTTGAATGTTCTTTGACTCATATGATTTGGTCATGATTCTGTTATAGCCTTACTATCGGTTAAAATTCCTACATATGTTAATATAATCTTGGGAAGAAATATTTTAATTAAGGATCTGAATGTGATGTTGAATTATATCCCCAAAACATGACATTATCATCTCATGAAAAGTTTTGGTTCTGCTGAGTCAAGGGCACAGCAAGAGGACAATATAATGTAATTCAAATGAAATGTATTCTCTTTATCTTAAGAAATAGATAATGAGAAAAGTTTCTTTTCTATAATGGTCTATATTTAATTATAAGCTTAATGTCTGAATTACTTTTATTAAATTATTTACAGTTGTTATATGGATGTTTTAAATTAGGTCTATTTTTGTCACATTTAGTTCATTTTGATTACTATAATATATTTAGTGTTTTTCTCTCATTTTTCTATCACCTTTTTTGGTGTTGCACCATTAAAAAAAGCTTCATATATTTCTCTTTATTTATATTTCTCTTTATATCTATTTCAAGAGTTTAAGAGCTTCTTTGAAACCTATCTGAACACAGATTGATCACCAGAAATCAGTATTGTTTTAAATATAATAAAAACATACAACTCATTTTTGGTACCAATTGTGATAATGTTACCTCATTACTTCAAAGTGATTCTTTGATCTGTCTAAAAACTTCTTACTCATCAAAATACCTGGATAGTTAAACTACAGCTTAAAATGCTTTGTTATAAGCTTTTTTCTCTTGTTTTGAACTCCAATTCAGTCTTAAAATGTTGTCTACCAAGGTTTTTGCCTTTTTGATAATGGTCATTCACAAAAATTTTTAGAACAAATGTGAACTTGATGATTCTTGGGGTAGTTACTCTTCCATACATTCAGATCTGTCCTTATTATTCTAATTTTTCCTAGTCTTAGAAGACAGGACCCCCAGATTTATCTTAAATGTGAGAGATTGTAGAGAAGCTGAGAAGAAGCATATCAAGTTATTCAAACAAAATCTGCCTTAATGAACTTGCTACATATAAATTCCTCTTTCCATTTCTATATATTTATTGCCAGACTAGAATAAAAAAATACTTTACTGAAATCTTTATAATTCTTGCTTCCTTGATCTTGCCCATCTATTTGGAGCTTGACATTAAGCTACTGTAAGACTGGAGGTGCAACTTTTTATCAAGCAGTTTTAAGATTGCTAAGGGTAGAACCATTACACAAATGCTTTGTTGTTCACATAACTGTTTTTATCTGAATAATAATCTGAAACTATTTAGTCACAGTTTTTGCTTTATTGGAAATGTATTACAATATTTATAGTCCGCCCTATCCTGATAAAAAGAAATAGAACAAGGTATGGATCACTTTTTTATCACAATTATCTTTGGGTCTAAAAGAAACAAAGCCTAAAAGATAGAGAGGTGTTTCATAGGAATCAGGCATCTTTCTCTCACATTGCCCTCCAAGTTTTTGTTGGAAAGAGAACATAAAATCCTTAGAGCAGAGAATAGAAACAATAGGCCACATATTACTTTTCTGTCCATTCTGTAGAGGTCTTTGAAATGCTTTAATATAATTGTTATTGCTATTTACCCAATTAGAACAGAGGTAAGATGTGAATTTATTACTAGATGATCAATTTCCATATGTATTAAAGGAAACATTTTGAAAAACTGAAACAATCTTGTATGACCTTTTTTGGTAGATTATCCTTTTTAAAATATCCTGTGATTTTAATTTGTTATAGTATTTGACTGCAAATAAATGTTATGAATAAGCATTAGCTATACTTAAGAAAATACTGCAGAATGTATGATGTAGAGGGTAAAGAGTTTTTGTCTCCCTCTCCCAAAAATAATTGCTTTGACAAAAGTGGTCTACTTCTGGTTTTTATTTGGATGAACAACCAATTGATCTATGATTTCTCCTTCTTTATAAAAGGAAGCAAAATAGAAGAGACACTTCTATTTGTTTATAGTTTGGTTGTTGACTTGTCCACTTCTCACTTGAGCAATTTTGTAGTAGCACAGGCCATTTTAAAAAGAGGAATTAGTTGTCCTAATGGTGTTGAAAGTGTTCAGGTATGCTGCTAAATACAGAATGCTTTCTATTTGGAGTAGTTCAACCACTAAATACATTATTTTTAGGAAGCCAACCTTTATTTACATTTTCCTTACACATTTAGCGTGACTGAATAACACAGCCAATGTGTAAATAACATGGGCTCCTACCAGGGTAGTGCAAACATATACAGTAATGACTTGAATGATACTTGTATTTTTTAGGTTTTACTACTTCCTAAATAGAGCTGTTTGTTGCATCCAAATGTTCAACAAATTGAGGCCACCCTCACAACATCAAGGAGAAGAATATTATTCTGAGAAAGATGTCTAGAAATAAAATAGACATTTGCACACATATAAAATAGACATTTGTTACTTTGACAAAGATATCCATTAGTCGATAGATGTCACCCATAAATCTGCCTAAAATAACCATTTACCATTCTGATCTGTGATAGGTTTTCTTTATTTTTTTTTCTTCATACAAGTGTGAACTTTTGAACATTGGGATTATTCCTGGGTTTAAATCTTTTCATTACCCCAAATAAGCTTTGGATACTTATTTAGATGTCCAGTGAAACAGTGTGAAGAACAGTAATTGTGATAGACCAAAGAATTAATCCATTTAGTCATGGGAAGCCTTCCTTGGTCTTTTCTTTCAAAGCAGTTAAGTTGTAGCATACGTTAGTCTCCACTTTACTTTTAAAATGTCAAACTAAAATGTTAAAACTTTGTTTTACTTGTATTCTTAGCCAAGTGGCTGAGTTTTATAAAATGAGTACTTATATGTGACAGGTTTTCTTTGTAGTTCCTAGCTTTTGTATGCTGATACTTTTATTTAGTCTGTTCTGTATAGGAGGACTGTCACATCCAAATTATTTATTTTAATTATATTCTCAGATTTTTACTATAATACAGAGCATGTAGAACTTGGGGGGGAGTAGCCCTATATGTGTTTTTTTATGTTGAGATTTTGTCTCAGAGTGTAAATTTGTTATTTAATGTTTTGCTATAATGTTTTTATCTTGTTTTTATTCTTTTTTTGCCACAAAGAGTCATAAGTTTGAGAAAGACAGCCATATTACTAATATTCAGACTACACTTATAAGTTATATGTATCCTTATTTATTGCACTAATGTAAAAAATGAATTGCTTCTAAATATAGTGGTGCCTCACAAGACAAGATTAATCCGTTCCGGAAGAACACTCTTAGCGCGAAATGCTCGTAAAGAGAAATGCAG
>JANHZU010002781.1:2531-13180 GCA_032468055.1 Acrochordus granulatus | reverse complement strand
TCTCTCATCTTTTTAAGTGGGAGAACTTGCACAATTGGTGGCTGACTAAATACTTTTTTGCCCCACTGTATGTCATAGTCTCAATTTGCAATTTTTTCTAATAATCATAACAGAGAAGATTAGCTGCTGTTCATGATACTGGTGTCCAGTCATGATCTCTGGAAATTTATGTAGCCATTATGTATACATTTTCAAGCTTATCTTTCTAGCGTATGTTCTGAAATACTTCCTTTAAAATAGAGTATAGCCTTTTGTATTCCTGTATTCCAGTTATTTTTTTTTCAGATAATGAAGAATGAAAAGTTTAAGTACTGTATGTAAGGTGTAAGTTGGTTAAAGGGAATGAATGTTGGTTTTTACAGACAAATGGAACTGTCATTTTTTAATATATTATAATTAGAAGAGATGGTATGTAAAGATTTTGTAATATTGGTCGTGTATATGTATAAGTTTATTTTTCACTTTTTAAACTGCCCATCTCCCTTAGAGAGGGAGAGTTCTTGTGAAGTTCAATGCAGTTAGAACATACTTTTCAAATGCTGTTTTTCATCAGCCTTTTTCATTAATAATGAATCTTTCTCTGATCTTCTCTCATTTTCATTATATCACTTAGGCATCATTGAGCAGCTTTCCTTTATTTTGTGTACTTGTGCATTATACTGTAGTTACTGTATATACTCTTATTCTGTAATCTTGCATATTAACTACAACTCCAATCAAGTCCAGACAACATGACGCATATTTTATGTCCTTTGTTCTGGGACATGAGAGAACAAGACCCTTCAGCTATTGTTGAATTTTATATTTTCCTGAGCTTTTCTCTTTGAAAGTAAATTTATCCAGTTTGCTCAGTTTTCTTTTAATCAGAACTTCTTTTCCAGACCCTTCATTGACTTTGTTGTCCTTCTCTGAATATATTCTAATTTGTCTGACTTCTTGAAGTGAAGACCAAAATTGAGCATCATGGTTCATATGGGTTCTGAACACCACAGAAACCAATAAGCATTCAGTTCTTAAAATTTAAAATATCTCCTTTATTGATTAGATTTATTTGCCTTTTTGCATTCATATCACATTCCTGACTCCATTCATGACTAAATTATTTATACTTATATGTCTGCCAAATCAGGTATATCCCTTCCTTTTCATGTGATATGACTTCTTTTTTTAAAGAGAAGAACATCTTGATGTTTCTCTTTTAAAATGTTTACTCAATTATTTTTGTCCATTTTTCTAAGCAACAGACATTATTTTTAATTATTTTCTGCATTATTTCTAGGATATTGGCTACTGTACCCACTTTTATGTCAGCTGCATATTTAATAAGCATTTCCTCCTCTCATTTAAGATATTGATAAAAATATAGAGTACTGAATCTAGGAGAGCATGCTATTCATCTCTCCTAAGGCCTTTTCAGTTTCTTGACTAACCAGTGATGATCATTCTTTCTGTTTGTATAGTTGCAGCACCTACCCTTTCAAACAGCATCCCCCTCCAAGATTCTTATGGTTCCCACTCTGTGGTTGTTTCAAAAATCCTTGAAAACCTGGCCTTGAGTTAAAGTGGCTGTCAAACCCTGTTGGTTTTCTTATTATGATGTGTTGGGTTTGTTTTTTGAAATGCACAACTTTTCTTTTTCATTTTATTGTTTTCAGAGTCATCTTGGATTTGGGTAGCCTATAAATCCAGTAATATCTACATTCAGCGTATGTAGATGCTCTGTCAACTTTGGTCGCAATCCTGCCTCTGGAATTTGTTTTCAGGTTTACAGTTTCTTTTTTTCCTTTCATACTAAACCACTTTAAATCCTTTTTATTAATAGGATTTTTTTTCCAAACTCAAATACTATAATTTTACTTTCAGGATATTATAGAATTTAGATTTTTTTTTCTCTTTAATGCCCTTTTTTTCAGAATTTCTGTCCAAGTTGAGTATATTTTCCAATTAGGGTTTGATGTCACTGAATCTTAGGTATTACTGCTCTGTTAAAATCCACTTTTTGAAATCCAAATTAACGATTTAGTTATACTCATATAGTTTTCCCTAAAATCAAGAAATCCAGTGTTGCCTGGTCATTATTTCATTATCATTAGCAAAAGTGCTTTTCATTGGTTAGAATCATGTCAAGGTGAGTTGATCCCCTTGTGCCTTCTTTCAACCACTGATGAAGAAAGCTGTTAGCCAAGCCAGTCAAAATTTCCTCGTGAGACCTGGCTTGGCAGAGAGATTTCTAACAGATGTCAGTACAATTAAAAATCCCTTCAAACCTCTCTAAGAGAGCTGTAGTTTCCTTTTAAAAACATAACCCATATCTCCTTGGTTGGCTGATGGTAATAGACATCAACCATTATATTTTCACCTTTTTCCACTTATTTTAACTTGGATTTATCAGTGGTTTTCTCAAATTAATTTTCTTTCTTAACAGTTGTGGGTAATTTAAGTAAGCACTTTAGTTCATCCTTTGCCTTTTCTCTTCCCCTTTCTGTTTATTTTGAACAAGTTTCATCCTTCAATTAATATCTGCCAATTATGGGAGTCAAAATTCGAATTTTATTTGTATAGCATTTAGGCCATAACAAACCAAATAGGAGTCATCTCATAATGTCTTATACTCATCAGATCACATTTATCCCCATGCATTAAGAATTCAAGTTTCTAGTGCTTATTCTTATATTTTAATAAATAAAAATGTATTAAATGTATTGATTTTTTAATTAGTTTTATTAGTTTTTTCTAAAATATAAATTGTTTCTTCATATCTTGGTTTTTACCACTAATTTCTTCATGATTCAGTTTAAATCCTAATCCTCCTAATTAAACTCAGCAACCTTTCTGGAAAATTGTTTAAAACTATGCATTTAGAATTCATTCAGATAACCATTTTTATTTCTTCCCGAAATATGATTCTAAATAACATGATGATGTATCTATTTGAAAGCATGCATTGTAAGAATATTATAGGATGAAAACTGGAAATATATATGAAATGTGTAAGATAAAGCTTATGTTGTGTTGCAGGGAGTAGTACATACAAAATTTTTAGAAAGTCCATGTTTTCTAGACAGTGTATATTCTCTTCCTAATATTTATAAGCGTATGTATTTGAGAACAAAATCTGTTTGTGTCAGTAACATTTGCAAAAACAGTCTTACAGCATTTCATGGTTTTAATACATTATTAATTGTTGGTAAAATACTATTTGGGGCATGATGGCCTAGTGATTAAGACGCTGGGCTTGTCAGCTGGAAGGTCAGCAGCCTGAGTTAGAGACTCAGGCACTGCATAATGGGATGAGCTCCTGTTAATTTGCTTCAGCTATTGCCAACCTAGCAGTTCGAAAGCATTCTGAATGCAAGTAGATAAATAAAGGTAAAGGTTTCCCCTGCCGGTAGTGGCTGACTGTACAGGGCGGTGCTTATCTCTGTTTCCTAGCTGAAGAGCCAGCGTTGTCTGAAAATACTTCCGTGGTCATATGGCCAGCATGACTACATGCCAAGGTGCAGAGATGCTGTTACCTTCTCACCAATTTAGGTGGTACCTATTTATCTATTTAGGGTGTATGATGCCATGAGTGGTTAAGACAAATATTCCTTTTTTACTTTAATTGTTGATAAAACACTATTTGATTGTCTGAAAATAAAACAAACAGAATGAAATCTCAGATTTAGTTGAATATGTATAACAAATTTCTAAAAATTTTAAGCTTAATTCAGCATTCTAAACATTTAGATGTGTTAATCTTCTATTTTAAAATGTTCCTGCTAAAAATTGTAATACTATTTTTACTGTGTGGTTTGGATCCAAAAGTGCTCTTTTACTCAGAAAAATAACTGTTCTATTCACAAAAGGACTGCTCTACTTAGTTGAAGAGTGCAACTTGGGAAAAGTGAACCTAAAAATAGAAAGGTGGTTCATGCATGCAACATCTTTTACAGAATTCTTCACATACTCTTTCACAAGAAAGCATCTTAGTTCCTAAGCTTTTTCTGGACTCATATTCTAATACAAGCTCCATTACTTTCTGGGATTATATGAAGAGGGATATTCCTTGAGTATTGTTTACATAAAGTACAAATATACTTTTTATTTCACCTTATGGTTATTTAGATCTACTGCTAGGATATTTTCAGCTGTGAATATCTGCTTCATATAATTTGGCTGAGTAATTTTCTGTGAGAATCTGTTCTGGTTGCTTTATAATCAGTTCTTAAACACTGTATTTGCTTTTTGCATAATGTGGGCATCAGTATAATTCCAGAGTCCCCAACATGGTACCTGAAGCACCCTTGCTTATGTGCCAGTTTAATCCTTCATTCCCTTGACTTTGCTCCACACTTATTTTTGGTACATTCTTTATGAGAAACTTCAAAGCAAAGTGCCAAACTCTTCTTATTTCCCAGAATTTATCCCAAATAGGCCCCATAAAAGTTTGAGACAATAAATATGATTGGCAGGTGTGTCCACCTGCCCAGAGAAGAAACAAATGTAAGCAAAGGGAATAGGAAGGAGAAGTAAGCATTCTCATAAATCTGGTAAGTAGTTACAGTGAAAATCAGTCATTTTCTGAATGGACAAGACCTTCCAGTATCTATTTTATAATATATTTTATAACAGCATATACAATACATTTAGAACAGTTCTGATGTGCTTACCAGCCCAAAAAGATTGGAGACCCTTACTATAATCTAATATGCAAATGTTAGTGGAATTGATGTAGGCAAATAGAAATTTATGTTGTAGGCAATCAGAACCCATGTACTGTAATTGTCTTCTTCCTACAGTTAATATAGAAAGGCTTCCCAGTGATCTCCCAAAGAAGGTACAGATCTTACCTGAACTGCAGTAATATATATTGGCCTCTTGAGTACTGTATTTGCAGTTTATTCTTATAGTTTCCTAATAGTTTCATAAATGTGGTCTAAACAAAACAGATTTTCAGTGGAATTTCTATGGCAGGTATACTCCTTGTATTATGGAATCATTTCCATAATGTATAATAAATGTAATAAATGGCAGGTATATCAGTGTATGTGGAGACATTGCCGTAATGCATAAGAGAGCAGGCACCTGTTTCTTTCCCTTTCCTTTAAATATGGATGTGAACATTTAGCATGTTGCAGTAAGTATTTAGAGAAATGTGTTCTCAAATGGTGATCAGTCCTCTTTCCTCCTTCCAGCTACTCCAAGAATTAACACACACTTGACAGAGAGGAGGGGAACAAGCTGGAAATGTCTGTGGAGAGCACTTACCATTTCCTCTAATGGCCTGATGCGCTATACCCATGTACAGTTTGGAATGTCCTCAGTATATAAAAGTTTATAATGAATTCTATTTTTAAAGGGTGCTTTTAGTATTCTCTTCCAGTGTGTATAAGTTGAGGAAAGGCTGTCTAGGGCAAGCTGTTGATAGAATGTCCTCAAATGTTTTATTGATGACTTTAATCTGTTCCCTTCCTGTTAATTGTCATGCAAAGGTAATTAATATGACTTATATTAATAAATCTTTTGTTTGCTGCAATGGCTTGCAGTGGGGCAGCTCCTAACAGCAGTGTTGACAAAGCACAAGAGAATTGTGTAAAAAAGTTGTGTTTAGTAATTGTAGTCATTGTGTCAGGCTATAACTGGCTTGGAGTTGTAGGATTTTTGTGAGATGAGTAGCTGTGCCAGCAGGGACCCAAGTCTCCTGGGCCAGCCGCACTCTCATTAAGATTTGCCGCTAGCAGTGGCGGTGTTCGGCAAGTATGTGACGTGCATTCTGTTATTGTATGCTTGGCTTGTCAGCCTGCAGCTTTCTGACACTCACTTATGTCACTCTTTATTCAGAGAGGAAGAAGCTTTTGATAATTTGACAAGACAAGCTCTTAAACGATCTAGGTCATGGCCTTCACTGTCTGTGATTGTGAACATATTTCCTGAAAGCCCTGTCACTCATCACAGCTACATTTTCTCCCGGGGAGTCATAGGCCTGTCCTGGTCTCTTGTCAGCTTATATATTTTGGTTATTCATATACCAAATATAGTCTTGGCTGAAGGATATTTTTTCCCCTTCAGTTTTGCAAATGCTAGCATGTTAGTAAGGCTAATCCTTTCTCCTGTGTTGCGTTCCCAGCAGGGTTGTGTTCAAGGGTTCTCTCTGGTACAAGGCAGACAACTGGCCAAGGGGAGCTGAAAAGGAGGAAAGGCCGCTTAGTGCTGTTTTTGTGTTTGTTCATTGTTGTGGAAATATGAGAACTGGTGGCAAGGGCCTTGTCTATTGAGCACTTGAGTCTTGGTCTGCTGTCAGGGACTTTTTAAGATTGAGTGTTTTATTTTCTTTGATGTTCACATTTGAGAATAGGGAAGTGGGAATTAAACAACAGATGCACTAAGCCGTTGTTCTCATAAAACAATAATTAGCACATGATAAAATTCAATATGGGTCAAATGGAACAATATAAACTCTTGATTCATCTTGTGTGACAAAGTGCATTGATCTGTACTTTATTTTTATGAAAAGTCATCAGTCTGAATTACTGATAGGATAAATATTTGGAACTTCTAGTTGTGCGAATCTTAAGAACAGTTTATATTTAGATCTGAAATCAGATACTCAGGTAATATCAAGTTTATACATACTATCTTCCAATTCAAGCAGTTCTGCTTCAATTACAAATCTGTAATTAATCTATAGCAATTATTATCTCAGTGTTAAACCAATGCAAACTAGCTTTGAGTCTAATGCAAAGAATGAACTGGTCACAGATTTTTATGTATCATTTTGAAAGAATGTCCTTTCAAATATCTCTCGGGATATTTTGCATATATTCAGTCCTAATGCATTTGATTAGAATTCAGTCATGTTGTATTTAATATTTAACATTAAATGCTATGTTAAATCTTAATGTAGCCTTACTTGCAAAAAAAAAAAAGAATACTGAAACATATTAAATGAGATTTAGATCTGAGTAATTTTCTTTATCCTGTGGATTTAATTTAAATTTAATTTTATTTTTCCCCTTAGGCTAAAAATGAACAAATATAGTTATATGAAATTTAGTCCTTTTCTAGTCAGTGTTTTTTTACAGTCCCAAATTTATTTCAACACAACAACACTGTGCAGTATTGATGTTTGATCTCAATATGTTGGAAATAATATATTTACTAGAGCAAACTTTAGTACTAGTAATAGTAGACTATGATACAAGTAAAAGTCACGTACTAGCAAAATGCCATGTTTGCACAGGCAATTCATTGGCAGTAGTTTTCAGCCAAATTATCATTGAGAACAATAGGGCGATCAGGACCTACCCAGAACTAATGGATAAATAACTGCTTGTTTATAACTATAATAAGCCAGCAAAAATGTTGCCAACAGCAAATTCCATTTAAGGCTTGAAGGTACTGTTGTAGGAAGAAATGGGGACTTGGTTCTGAATTCATGACCAATTGAGGAAGAAGGGTAGATCTGCTTATTGTTTGTTTCAGACATGTTTATTGTTTAATAAGAAAATATCTTTATCACAAAGTGAGGGTGTTTCTCTCTATATATGTGTGTGTGCATATATGAAATTGTTAATATCTCTTCCCTTTATGTCCAGATGGATATTGAGAGTAGCTTACAGTTCCTCTTCTAATAACGTAAAGTTAAAAAAAAATAAAGATTTGCATTTGAATGACAAAAAAAGTAGACCATCAAATATTTTAAAGCATGTAAATACATTTGTAAACATCTCTTAGTTTACCTTGAACTACAATTATTAGATAAAATAGCATGATTGTTTTCAAATGGTTTTTACTAATATGTATCCTTATAAATTGTTGAAATTGTTCAAAAAGTTGGCAAATTACTTCCATTGCATATCATATTATGTTTCTAATGTGAAGATTATAGTGAGAAGGAAATAGTTTTAAATAGGATTTTGTGTGTTTTTCTTATGGTTATTCTCCAGAGAATCTTACTTTGTGCCTTATTTTGCTATGCAGTTCTGTGGGGAAGAACAGAGTAGAATAATACAGAAATCGTAAAACTACAAGAAGAAAAGTGTAACTACATGAATAATTATATTCTGATTAAACTAAAACAAAATCAAAAACAGAATAATGATTAAATGGAAATATGATATAAATTAATCTCTAAATAGTGTATAACACTAGCCTTAAAGTTGAACAGGTCTAACATTTATTTACATTTTAGAAGCATTATAAACTTGTCTTCAAAAGTTCTAAACTTTATTAAAAGAAAGGAGGAGAAACTGTTGCTGGCTTTCTGACAATGGCAGGGAGTGTGTTAAACCAGTGTAAAATTCAATTAAACTGTCTAGCCAGGTTTTTGAAGCTGAAATGCAGACCCTCTCAGTTAAGCTTCTTATTTTCCTGTGATCGACACCAGTGGTTACTGCGTTATGCCAAAATCAACAGGCTGTAAAGCACCTTGTTTCATGCTCCCAGCTGATCAATATTTTTATTTTCCAGGCTTGTCCAGAAATATGGAGGCAGTATCACCTAACAGTAAGTAGAAACACCTTTTTATTTTGTCGTACACCAGGCCTATTTACTCTTCTGTGAACTGCTGACCATAAAATAGAGACAAGATCTTCTGAAGAAAGTTAATAAATCTCTGAGGAGAGTTAGAATTGATGAATGCAAGAAATTATTTGTGGTGGTAACATGTCAATTTATTGCCTAGAGCTTCCTCAGAGCAAGAACAGAATGTCCCACGTAAACACCAACAACATCAGTAGGTGTAACATGGACAACTCAAGGATGATTATATTTTCACTGTTCTTACGATTAATTTCTTTGATGAGATACCACAATTAGAAATAAAGCAAGGGTTTAATATCTGTTTATGAGGAAGTTTATTAAGCACAGTCAAAATGTTACACAGAACTTTCACTTTAAATGGCTATTAATAGTATTAAATATATTTGTGGTAAACGTTATGCAAAGTCCTGTTTGGCTTCATAATTTACCTAACTATATCTGAATTTCTCATGGGAAATTGGAATGGTTGATGGCAGATCATAAAGAGCTTAACTAGCTCAAGAACTGAATTTGTTTCTTTGTGGACTGCTTTTTTCTTATTTAGAAGAAAATGTACTTGATAAATGGTAAATATAACAATTGCAGCTGTTTTGAATAATACCACTATACCATTTTTCTCCATACTTTAGTATGACCAATTTCTTTTTAATCCTATGTACCTTTTTTAATAATGCATTTCTGAATATCCTTGATTTTATATTTCTTTGCAGAATCAGAGATGGCCTGAATAAGCATTGTTATATAATGCTAAGGTTTTCAGGAAATTATGATGCTGTTTCTCTGTTTGAGTAGGGATTTAATCTGGAGAAACTGCTTCAATTATTATTTGGCTACTTTAATTTTAAATCTGCTGGAAATGTCAGTTCTAAAAAAAGTTTTAACTAATTTTAAATGAATTCTGTGAGCTTTCATTTGTAGATTCTGAGATAAAAGCATAAAATCTGCTAGTTTGATTCTGCTACATAGGACTTTATATTTTTTGTGCTGGTTCTACTATTGATATCTCTACTTCCCTAATATATTATAAATATATTAAAAATAAAGTCCCTATCTAAACTATTTTCAAAGAACATCATATAACAAAAAATAAACATTTAAAATTGAACCTGGTTATAGTGATATATCATGGGCATATTCACATTAGTCCTCACAATTATGAAATAAATGTCATAAATTGAGTTTATACACTCACACTAAAACAATATATTCTACATTTGTCTTTTCAAGTACAGTTGAATCTGATTTTGCAGGAAACCAGAGTGTGAAGTATATAAGAAATCAGCATTAGGATAATAAATTTAGTGTAACATACAAATATATACGATGTACATAATCTTTTTATGCATGTCCGTCAAAGGGTTGTATAAAATGTGTGGTTAATTTTTCATGCATAAGCAAAATGTCTCTAATTAATTGCTGTGAATGCTTCAGATCAATAAAACCTATTGGTGGTTTCTGTTACTTTGTGAGTGTTACTCGTTTTGCTCTCTTACTAAGAGAAGGGGTGCCATCTATTGACTCACTGCGGCTACTGCACCCAAAATCACATTGCAAATAAAAATGGCCAAATAAGGTAGCTGATAGTCACGGATTGCCTTTACCTTTTTCTTGACATTTCTGGCATACTAAAAGACCTGAAGCCATTTTCAGTGTGTTGCCAGGATGAAAAGTGAAATAAGAGACTTGGTAGGACAAGGCAGATTAAAAAATGATACTAAATTGGTCCCTTGCAAATTTGCAAATTACATTTTTTGTTTTTGTCCACATTGTATAAAGAAGCCATTGAATGTTAAAATCAACAAATTCACATACATAAACAGATTTTATATACAAAGTGCAACAGAATGTATACAAATATTATAATTATATTTTCTATAAAAATATTACTAATGACCAAACTACCAAATCTACTACCATATAGATTTCACAAAAATCAAAACTATTTTTAGACAAGAGTCACTGGATGAGTTGTATATTCTACTTTAAATTGGCTATCTAGTGTGCAGCTATAAATGAATATATAGTGTTTAATAAAAAGTCATACCATAACCACAGAGATCTCAGGGAAATGCTGTTTCCCTGCCTTTTCCTTCCTTTGTTCAACTAAGCATCTTTTTAAAATTGTA